>UYYA01000075.1:0-131808 GCA_900624975.1 Angiostrongylus costaricensis
CTGTTCCATATTCCATATTAGCCGCACTGACTGTGAAAAAAGTCATTGCTGAAGTGCAAAACTTCACGGGAATTTAGGAGGGCTATTTTAATGCATGATTTATTGATGGTTCGATGAGAAACTACTCAAGGATTCACTATTGAAGTAGCTAGGCACGTGCCACTACTCTGACAACTTTTGAGGGAATTGCAAGGCGACCTTCTGTGCTTTGAGCATTTCCGGAACGAATTTATGACGCTCTGCTACAAAATTGCACAATGCTCTTCTAGACTATTTGCGCAGAGCCGGTAACAAATTAGCTAGAAATGCTTTACTTCAAGTGAAAAAGTTTGCGGAGCAGTGAGGTAAAACATTGGTATGAGATTTGTTATCTTGTTTCTACAAATTCACCTCTGACATCATTATTCAGATATAAAAGTGCTTGTGAAGAACAAACTTTCCAACTTTCTTAAAGAAGGCAATCTAGTATGGGAAAAGAAATTTTGCATGGGATAATATTAAGAGATTTCACCTCCTCAAAGAAGAACACGCAGCAATTATCACAAGGCACTTCTGGCCTTCCAAATGTCTGAAGACCACAATGATGAAAAGATCTGAGTAGAACGCTGAAACCCAGGAGAGCTTAAAGTACACGATTACTCTTTGCGAGGGCTCAAATGTTGTCTACTACTCTTTCGAGGCCTTTTCTTTGTATTGCACTCAGCTGGTTTTTTTTCCCCAAAAAGGATTCTCAATCATACAAAAAAGGAAATCATCTAGGGTGCATAAATCAGCATTAAATTTACTTACGTCAAACCTGAAATCGAAATCATATTGTTTAAGTTTCATTCACTGTCTTTTATCCGATATAAGATTATAGCTGGTGCAAAGCTCACCTGAGGTTCTGAGCACTTCACGTTAATATCCCCTCTCATAAAAAAATTCTAGCTAATAAGCAAAAACCTTGCGAATACGGCCTCAGAACCGTTTCAGTTAAAGGAAGTGTTGGGAGGTACATGCTTTTGTACTGCATATGTTGTCTTACTATTTTATTGCATCAAGGAATTCTACACAAATATGGACTTGAAGTAACAACAGCCTCTATTAATTATCGACAGTTCGAGTACATAAATTCATTGACATTAATCTTTTGGACAAAACATATTCATCTTTAATATCTATATGCACCACCATCTATATCTATCTATATCCAGTATCCATCTATTGCAGCAACCATTTTTCAGCTAGTGCGTGCCAAAGCATATTTTTCTTCATTTGTCTTATCGTTATTCCTATTTTTTATTATTTTGTATATATTATATTTTTTTCGTTTTTTTGCTTATTTTATATCTTTATTTCTTCAAGTCGTAAAGCGATTCAATCAATCACCAAGTGCTGCGGACTTAAGGGCTTCGCCTAGTTTTCAACTTAAAAATGATTTGGAAGCCTGTGGATTCCCACGCCTATAAAAAGGCATAAGATTTTCTGTCCTTGAAATTTTAGAGCGACCAATCCGTCATCACTTAAGATTGCGTATATCGTATAAGTGACCAACAAAGAGAAAACCTGGTTACCAGACTTCATTCCAATCCGATTGCCGGAGAGCTTTATCCTTTCATCCTTAATACAATTACTATTGTTGTTATCGTTGCTTTTGCATAATATATTATCATGGTATTACAAAGGGCTTGACGTGACTGATAATTCACAGGTGAATGGTTTGATAAGCCGTCTGAACCACTCTGGTCCACATTGTTAATCATTTACTGGACTAGAAGCTTATTCACAATGATTACCGTAACCACAAAAAAATGGACTATATAGTTATTGATGAAGACCATTCTTTACAAATTATTAAAATCTTCAATTCGATATAAAAGAGGGATTTATGCGAATACGACTATTTTTCCACTTTTCCTCGTGGACAGTACGTGCGGCGTTTCATTTTAGACCGCATGAGAACCCTTCTTCGTGGGGAAAACCAGTTGAATTCTTGATTGAGCTTTTTCTTACAAACTGTTATTGTTCACCTGACACAGCGTTTATACAAGTTGTCGTTGCTGTTGTTGATGCTATGGCTCGATGACTGACGTTTCGGTGACTTTGCGTTTTTCAGAGCCTGGCTGTTACCTGAGTAACAATAGTCTTACAATTCGGTGAAACATCTATACTACTGATAAAGAACTAACATGTAAACAAGCGCCATTTTGTTTAAAAAATGCTAACTGTGTTGTAATGTGTGGGATCATCTGTGTGTTGTTCACGTGGGATGACGAATGCGATCCACCCAGATAAAAAATAACTATTTTAAGAAGGGTGCTAAGTCACGTAAAATAGTAAGGCATTCAACTTTGCATTCTGTTTTGGGATATTAGAAACTTACCTAAAGCTTTTCTAAAGTCAAGCATGTTTCTGTTTTTGGTTGCCGCCGTTGGATTCGGACAGTCGCTTCAAAATCATCACTGTCGTGCTTTTGGGCACATGTGTACCTAGAGGGGTAGTTTTCACTCGTCAACCCACCTGAACAACACGAATGCCCCCACACACAACGTCACGGTGAGTGGTTTTTAAATGAAACAGCGTTCGTTTATATGTTAGGTCTTTATTGGTATTATAAATATTTTACAGAATTATATCGCTATCATTACATGAAATACGTCTAGGTTCTGAACAAGGAGAGTCGCCGAAAAGCGAGCCATCTAACCACAGAAACAAGAGCCATAATAGCAAAAACAGCAACAACAGCTTATACCAACCTTGCATCAACTCAACCAGGGCAGTTCGTCAAAATATACACATTTATATATATATATATATATATATATTTGCATGGCGGATAGGGGTTAGTCGCGGACCGAAAACGACGCTTGCTTTCCTGGAACTCAGGTGGATCCAGGAGATGGACTCCGTTTCTGCTGCGACGATTTTGCACATACTTTATGTATTTACAAGGCGTATTCATGTATACATGTGTGGGTGCTTTCTTGCTTATGCGGATTGCATTCTACGAGTCAATTCGGCCAAAAGCCTGCAATCAAGTGACAGGGAAGTATATGGGAGGCGGTTAGGAGTCACCTCCGATAAATAAGCGCCATGTCAACTCTGGGAGAGTAACCTATTAGTATACTAGTCCTCATGTTTAGAGCTCAGCAAGCTATACTTGAGTAATAAAAAGTTGAAACAGTGAAACAAACGGACTTCGCCCTCTCGACTCTCGACGAAGGAGCCTCCAATTCGGAAGTGTTGGGTAGGACGAGCACGGGGGAGCTGCTGAAACCCCAGGGCCAGTGGAAGCTGTTTGGATTGCAAGGAACTAAAGTGACGACCAGTACCTGAAAAGCATGTTCACTTTCATCCATGCCCTCGATAGAAGACTTGCTCATGTAAGCAAGAAGAATGAGGTACGACGTCATCGGCTTGGCCGAGACGAGACGACCCCACCCACGACCTCAACCCTGTCTCTGACACCGGAGAAGAACTGTTTCATGGAACATGCGACAAAAAAGGAGTCGGCGGCGTCGGAATTCTCGCCAATACGAATTTGTTCATAAACATCAATTCAATCGAACGGCTTACAATTCGAATTAGATGTTTCCGATTAATAAGATGTGGATCAATGCCAACTTTGACAATCTTCGTCGTTTACGCGCCGACATCAAACTATGAAAAAGAAGAAGTCGAAGCGTTCTATATGGACTTGGAGAGGTTCCACAGAGAACACCACACATTCTTCAAGGTCTTCGTCAGAGATTTCAATGCCAAGATTGGACGAAGAAAAACGTCTGAAAAACGTCACATTGAGACCCAGGGATTGTAATGGAACGAACACGGTGATCGGCTTTCTGAGTTTATCACGAAGACCTGGACCATCCATGGTAAGTCGCAATTCCAAAGGTCCAACCTGCGGCGCTGGACGTAGAACTCTCCCAGTGGAAAGCACCATAACGAAATAGACCACATCAAAGTAAGTAGAAGGATTTGCCTAACCGATATCACTGCTGTCCTAAAATTCTACACGGGAGCAGACCATCGTCTCTTTCGTGCAAGATTCTATTCCTCGAGAAAAGGAGAAAATCCACTAAATTCAAAAACCGAAGTCCCAGAACCACCATAAACTGGGACTTTTTCAACTCATTAGTCGGTTGTTGCGAAGATGCCGTTGTCAATACCAGCGAGGAAGAATGTGATTGGCTTATTCAACATCTTCACGTTAGCGCTGTGAAAACTGAAAGGTCGAAAGTCACTAAGAGACGTTTGTCTCCAGAAACACTCGGGCTGATACGCCTGCGTGGAATCGCATGAGCTGCGGGCAACCGCTAACTAACGTCTGAACTTGCAAAACAATATGGGCAGGCGATAAAAGAAGATCTAAAAGAGGAAAAAGCAACAGTAATGGTCAAAGCTGCAGAGGCTAGGAAAAGTATTTGCAAAGTCCACCGAAGCTTCGCCAATTACAAAACCAAGATAACTGCACTCCGACGCCCAGAAGGAACAGTTACAGAGTCCAGAAAGGCAATGAAGAAAATCTTGCACCAATACTACTCAGATCTTCTCGATAGCCACGTCCACTTTCTGTCCACATGAAATAAAGGAGGATGGATATGTTGTACCACCGGTTCTCCCTTCCGAAATCCAACATGTCCTTTCGTCGGTGAAAAAACGAATAGCATCAGGTCCGAACAGTATAAGACAGGATCACCTGAAGAACCATCCACCAGTCCTCATAAACAGACTCGCTCGGCTCTTGACACATTACCCGACTGAATGCCAGGTTCCTACTCAACAGAAAACCAGCGAGGCGGTGCTGTTGTTAAGGGAGGGTGCTCTCCACGGAATCGGCAACTGTCGTCTGATGACCTACACGGTATCTGCAACTATCGCCCAATCTACTTGCTTCCTGTCGTCTACAAACTTTTCGCTCGAGTCATCCTAGCAGGATTGATAGAACACTGGACGAAGGACAACCATGTGAGCAAGCAGGGTTTCGAAAATGATTAAATACGATGGACCACATCCGCGCAATAACAAAACTCAGTGAAGTATCGCTAGAGTACAAAACACCGCTTTGTTTTATTTTCATCGATTTAAAGGAAACCAATGACTTAACTGAGATAGAAGCAGTCATACAAGCCCATGACAGTCAAAGAGCTCCAACTTAGTGCATAGTGATTCTTCGTGAGCTGTACAAAAATTACAACCAAAATATCAGCATTCTACAACGATATTAACATTGACGTCAAAGGAGGACTTAGACAAGGAGATACTATCTCGTCAAAATTACTTACCGCCACACTCAAGAACGTCATGCGAACATTGGAATGGGGTAACATGCGAGTGAAAATCGATGGTCGGCAGTTACACCATCCTAGCTTTGCTGATGATATCGTCTTTATAACATCATGCATTAGCCAAGCGGAACGTATGCTTGACGACTTTGATAAAGCCTGTGGAAGGATTGGTCTTCGACTAAATCTCACAGAAACGATGTTCATAAAGAACAGATTGGTTGCGTATGCCCATTCACGCTCGACGGAACGAAACTCTCCGAATTCTCCAGTTATGTCTATCCAGGTAGGGAAATCAATATGATGAACGAGTCAGCTCCAGAGCTGAGCAGAAGGAAACGAGTGGCCTGCGGAGCTTTCAAGAGCACCGAGGATGTAGTGGAGAGGACAAAGAACACCCGACTCCGTGCCCACGTTTTCTATTCAACGGTACTTCCTGCTCTAGCGTATGCGTCAAAAACCTGGCCGCTGCTTAAGCAGGATGGAAGATCACTCAGCGTTATCGAACGTGCAATCGAAAGCACGATGCTAGAAGTATCCCGTTCCACACAAGTAAGGGATGGGATCCGATGCTCCGACCTGCGTCAACGATCAAAAATCAAAGATGCCGTTCTGTACGCCAAACAGTCGAAGATAAGGTGGGCCGGACACGTAATGCGTATGAATGACAACCGATGAACAAGAGCCGTTAGTGAATGGATTCCTCGGGATGTCAAACTTACTGCAATGAGACCACCGACCCGATGTTCAGAGTTCTTCACAAAAAGCCTTGAAGAAAGATACGATGCTCGACGAGTCCCTAGAGAAAGCCGAACCCACTGGGCTACGCTTGCACGCGACTGTGAAAAATGGAAGATTTACTGGCGCCCGCTCGAGTCACTCGACGATCAACGGGGCTACAGCTGATAATACGGATGATATATATATATATATATATATATATATATATATGTTTTAATGTTTTTCTTCAATAAGCAGACTCGAGGTTGTTAATATACAGTTTATTATAGTACAATAGCTGACGTTTCGGCGGTTTCGCCTTCTTCAGAGCCGTTTATATGTTGTATTTAAGTTAGTTGATGGATAGCCACCACACAGAGTAATACATGGGCGATAACTCTGCATTATCAATTAATGCCGGGGTTAACAGAAATTCGGTCTTGGGAATATATATGTTTCCTTAGACAGTTGGACGAGCACTTCCCACTAGTTGTGCAGGCTTCAGCATACACTACACTTTTCGAAGTTTTGCAGGTTTAGACACTGTGTCTCCCGGGAGTCCCGTGGTCACCTTGGCTAAAGTCTGCCCATATCTTCGCCACCACTGGCAGTCGCCATCCTTCTTTCAGAGGCGGATTTGTCAATATGCGACTAGTTTCATACCAAAACGGTGGTGGCTCCTGGTATAGGTTTACTCTTAGCTAGGCTTCTTGATGGAAACGCCGGCTTCCTCAGCTTGGAAACCTTGGCAGGGGATGAATCCTCCGCTGTACATCGCAGTCCGACGCTCAGAAACACCTTTCAACTACGATGAGGCCATAAACCGTTGGAAGGAATATATATGTACTTGCGTCGCTTTGTTGTTCAACAATCGCTGGGCACACAACACGACAGTAGCTGACGTATCACCAGCTTCTCCTTCTTTAGAAGCTTCCTTAACACACACATATATATATATATATATATATATACATATATATATATATATGCACATTGCACATATGCACGTGGATTATTTTGGATTATTTACACCGAAGTTTACAGACAGTTAATTTTTTGAATCTACTGATGTGAGTATAATATCGATTAATTTTATTCTCCACCATTAATATAGACAGACGATGCATTTCGGTTGATAATACTTACTTGACATGATAGTTAAGCGATTCGCCCTCATCAGTGGTGCTGGTGCCACTATAATCACCATTTTTCGGAGATTTGCTGGTTAGGCCATTGTGGTCCCCTAGAATCCCGAGGCCAGTCTGGCCAAAGTCCGCCTCAGGTCTTTACCACCAGTCGTAGCCCTGGTGAATCAGAGAAAAATTTGTCACCGTGCGACGTTGGTAACAGGACGATGGTGGACCCTAGTATTGGTTTACTGGTAGCTAGGCTTGCTGGTAGAATCGCCGGACTCCTCAGCTTGGGAGACTCTGCCAGGGGTTGAATCTTCCGTTGTACATCGCAGTCCGATACCCAGGAACACCTAGCTACGATGAATCGGTAAACCGTTGGAAGGATTCATAGCTTATTATAGCAAAAAAAACAGGTGCTTGTTTTCTGAAAAGAAGTTCAATTTACTGTATGAATACTTAAACGGCAGCAAGTCCAGAAAAATTGAAGGTGCCAATAAACGATGAAATGCAAATCGATGATAAGATTTGGGGATGCAAAAGAGGAACAGATGGAAGAGTTCAATTTGGACCAAAAGTGGTCAACTCGGAGTCATGTGGTGATCACGAATACGGTAAGCAAACCAGTCGTTCATTATTAAATTACATGTGGAGAAATTTATTTTGCGTTCTTTTCCTGTTAAATAATAGGGAAAAATGACAATGACGATTTCTGAAAATCTTGAGATAATTTTAACTTATTAATCACTGCCCACTCTTGTTATTACAACTACAGCTTCAGATTAACTGGGTTAATTGCCGATTAGGTCTTCCCAGGTCAATGCCGTTGGCGGGTGATCGCTGATGGCACTGATCGATAGATCTAGTTGAAAGACAGATAGAACAAAGGACCAGCATAGTGTTGTGGTGAACGCGTTAGCCCCCAGGAAAGTGTAATAGCGTTTCCGTTCCTCACGGCAGACACTTAAAGTTCGAAGTTTTGCAAATATGTCGGCATCATTGAAATGCTGAGACAGTTTGATTTTTTGTGTGGAGCAACAAAGCGTAGTGGTTTCTTTCGCCTAAAGTCGTGGAATCGCCGATTCCTTGAGCAAACGGTTTTTTGCGAAGAATGCTGGCGTTCTTAGCGGCTCTGTCATTTCTCTGACAATTTGTTGGGTGGGCAAGACATATTTTCTTTTGAGCATCAAATGCCTGCTGATTTCTTCCTATGTTATCACCACGCCCCATAGAGCATCTATGTCCTTATCAAGACAGAATTCATTCCTACCAGAGATTCACTTACAGATGGATTTCTGAATGAAAAAATATGATTTGTTCCCCGTTTCGGTGACCACATTAACGGGACAAAAGCCACCGTGTGCCGAAGTTCAACACCCAGGAGCGCATCCTACCCTAGCCTTAAGGTGGTCAACATCTAGCAGACACGAGGTTCATTTTACAAGATTTACTAACAAGAGCACACAACGCAGCAGTAGCTGATGTTCCGGCGCTTTCGCTTTCTTCAGAGCCTGGGATGTTCAAAGTGACTCACAATTTCCTTAGTTAAACATTTCCACATGCTCAGCAGTGCATGAATTTTCGTACATAGTAAACAACTTTTTCTTAAGCACAACTCTTCATGTTCTTTGTAGGTCTTCCAATTATTTGATGGAGACCAGTCACATGGAATCTTATATGGCATGGGCAAGTGACTGGCTCAGGTTAAAAAATTAGGCTGAGAGCGAAATCACCCGTGATCACACATCACTCCTCCTTCTGGTCCATCTTTGGATTAATGGAAATTATCCGAAAAGCTCCACGAGTTCTGCACCTTCATGCTTCAGATTCCTGTGCGGAGGTAGTGACTTGCACTTCGAAATCTTTTTCTGTGTACTATACACCTCTAGTTGAGTGCTTTGTTTCACCTCACGCATAACAATTAGTTGCTCTATTATGCTGAAGCAGGGTGGTCTACCAGTCTTGCCAATGTGTAATAGTCCCCAAAGGTCTTACAAGAAAACAGGTACACCGCACCCGAACTCATGCAATGATCTATCGTTAGGTCATATTGTGCGATTCTACTTTGTGCATAGCATCTCACATTAAAATGTCAGTCTTGAAAACTATGCGAGATCATGCGTGATAGTGACGTATCCTACTTGGGGCTAATTTGTGGTTTCTTGAGATTTATCCAGAATGCCTCGAAAGTTTTGCGCGCAAGCATTACTGATACCTGTGTGAGGATGTAAGCATCCGCTTTAAAGTCTTCTGTTATGTTTTTGCGTTCTATACGAGCCTAGTGGATTATTTGTTTCCACTCTGAGTTTACTCACCGACGACGTGTTCCTTCATACAGACGCAAAAGGTTCCACCTTTTTCGTTAATGCATTCGTCCCCGCAGGTCTTGAAAAAGAACAGAAAACTGTATCTGAACTCATACAATCATCGTCCATACTGTTAGAGCATGCTATGCAATTTTGCTTTGTACACGCACGATCATGCAAGTGTTTGTCAACTAGGTGGCGTCTAAGAGTGCGCAGAGGTATTTCAATCACTGCTACCGAATTCTCTACACCGGCTTTTTTAGAAACGTTTCACAGCTGCATCGATTTCGTTAAGCATAAAAGGCAGGATGAACGAGACCTTATTTTCGTTAGAATTTCACATTGATGACTTTTTATTTACTGTCTTTTACAAGTTTTCATGGCAGGGTACTATTTGTGGAACAACCACAATGATGCTGAGATATATGCAAAACTCGTGATCGCAGGTGTCTGCTATTTTTATTTCAAAACATTTTTCTCACATATTTTTTAGAAACTCTCTTTTTGAGTGTAAAGGAGCGAAAGGAGAGGTCGTGAACCAGTGTGTTTTTTCATTTCGCTTTTATTTTCACTTGGTGATGTAGTCGCTTCTCGATAGCTTAGTTATAGAATGAACGGGAAAAAGCTCCAGCTAAAAAAGCGGGGCATGCGAGTGCATGGGCTTTCTGGAAGATTGTAATATTTGGTCGAACATGTGCCATGTTTGCCGTATCTGCATCGTCGTAATGGTGCTCACTGATGTGCGATCAACGTTGATGCACAATAATGCATGTCTCTGTGCTCGACGGCTTTTGAAGACGAGAAGACGAAGAGTTTTAAGTCTACAACCTTCATGAACAATGGTATAGCAAATTAACTTAAGCAACTGCCGCTTTCCAAAGGCAAATTTGATTTCAAGAGAGCAAATTTTAATCCAATCCACGTTAAGCAGCCAAATGTGTTGCCCATCGCCCAAGATTTTCATATTCATGCGATGGCTTTCTCCTTTAGTCTGCTTGTCGAACAAGAAAGAGCAGTTTCTGTTTACAGCTAGAATAAAGTTTAAAAATAACAGCGCTGTTTTTACCACTTAGTATTAATTAATTAGTGATAGAGAATGATAGGGTTTATAGAAAGCCGAACAAAAAACCCCTTGTGAAACACTTTTATAAACAAAAGCCCAGGAGTACATGAGAGTTTCTCATAAAACTGAAACGATATTGGTTTCCTATTTCGATCAAATCGACGACTTCACTGTGTAGATAATGAGATGTTGTTGTGGATGATACTGGACGTTTTTTGACTGACTTGCTGTGTTTCAGTGAGAACGAAACCAAAAAGTCAAGCGTGTTTTCTTTCAGGTTCCGAATGGGATGAAGGTGCATACCGCTATAAATGTGGTGAAGGAAACGTGAAGGAGTTTGTTGGTTGCATAGGAGCTGGACAGTTCGTTCCAAATGGTGAAATTAAGAAAGTAAGTTTATTGCAGGTGATCTGATGAAGTTGAGAAAAGAATCCTGTATTTTACAACTTTTTGGAAAAAAGTCTCTTGTGCTTTTTATTTTTATCAATGCATATGTTTAGCATTTATTTGTCTCGCATAGATATCCGACTTCTTTATCGAATGCAAGAAACATGAGAACGGTACCATAACGCTACTTGTGGCCCCTGATACGGAGTGCAAAGATGGTAGAGGACATAAAGTAGAGGAAGGTAACCTCTAAAAAATTTCTCTATGGTCCTAGTTCATAATTCCAATAGCCGTTCAAGAACTCAGGTAGTGAACTGGTTATTAATGGTGGATTCGTTTGTTAATTCACGGTCATAATGTTCGACATCTTGAACACTTCACTACGAGATAACGAGATGGTGATGTGAAAGACAGTAGCTATTTTCTAACTGACTCTCTGTGTTGTAAAGAAAAAAAATAAAAGATGAAATGTCTTTTCTTTTAGGGGATGAATGGGTAGATGGATCACTGATGTTTACCTGTGGTAAAGGCGGTAAAAAGAAGTTCATGGGTTGTTATACATCGTCTGGTGATTTCGTTCCCAACGGGAAGACGCAATCGGTAAGTAGGTGATTTCGCATTATGACAAGGAACTTTATTTTCGATTATTCTGTTTATAATGGAAGAATCTGTCAATTTCTTTCGCATAGGTAAACGGTTTTGATTTTGAATGTAAGCAACATGTAAACGGTACCATAGAGATGCAGAGACTCGGTAGATCTATTGGTGTGAAATGCAAAGATGATGGAGGATTTGAGAGAGATCAAGGTAACCTTTCAGTAATTTTTTTATGGTTCTAATTTTTTTGCCTGTACAGCAGCTTGGACAGTGCATAGTTTTTTAATAGTTGATGCTGTTCATTGGCACTAGCTGTGGTCCTTATCTTTGAGACTTCACTATGTATATAACAAAACGATGTTGTAGGGGACACTAGCTGACTTTGGATTGAGAAACTGTACTGTAATGAGAAAGATACGAAAGTATGAAATGGTCCTTTTTTAGGATCCGAATGGGAAGAAGGATTGCTAAGGTTCAGATGCGGTAAAAAAGGCATAACAGAGTTCATGGGTTGTGTCACTCCATCCAAAGTATTGATTCCAAATGGAGATGTGAAGTTGGTCAGTTGAACACAGATCACTTCAGAGAATGTGAGAAAGAGAGAAAAATTGGCTATTTACGACGAAACAATAAGTTTTGTAGGCATTTTTGTTTGTTACTATGCATATCTGCAACTGCAAGGTCTTAAAGAGCAAAAGCCACAGACGCCCCACTGTATAGATTTGGTCGTTCGGTCCACCGCCTTGAGCAGCTCACTAACCTTTCATCTGACCAAGATTGGACAAACTGGTGCCATGATATCTCCTTTTTCTCTGGAAGTAGCAAGCGGTTGATGGAAAGGCTATATCAGTTGACGAAAACTTTTGTATAGGAAATGGTCAACTTCTTTGTCGATGAGTTCCTATAGCGCCGTATTCACTTTAGCGTCTTCAAACGCTTTTTGTAATGGACTACAGTTTATAAAAGGGGCAGATGGTATTTTCAACAGGCTTCTATGACTTCGGACAAGACTTGCTCGACAGGTTATGTGTTTTTCGAAGTCTTTGACATGCGGAGTAGAATATTTTATAGAGAACACTCAACAAGCATATCGGACGATAGTTGAGAGAATCTCTTCGGCTAGCTTTCTCGGGCCAAATAACCTTGCGCGTCGAGCTGTACTTTTTTGTGATTTTCTTCTCTAAAAGTTAAATTCTGTGTAGATGTAGAGAAATTTGCGTGTTTGTGGTTAAATGCTTGAAGGAAGGCAGAAGTAATGACAGCGGGTCTTGAAGCTGAGCCTTTCTTAATGCATATTGTCGTAGCTCAAACTTCAGAGGGTTAGATTTGGGGCATTTCTTTCGGACGCGGACTCCCACTACCGAAAACGAATTGTAGAATGGAGATATCGTTTTGGAACCTTTTCGCTGTCAGTGATGGTTTGTGGTTAAATGCTATGGTATGATTGTCCTACCTTTGCTGATCAAAATGCTGAGCCGGAACGTTGCAATCGCACAACTCTCAACGGCACCACGTTAGTCTAGATTGACTTTGATCTGCTTCCAACTACTTTCTGTGCTTTTATTAACGTGAACCTTTTCGCAAAGATCTTATATTTTAAAGCTGATATTTGTTGGCACCAATGTCAGTTGTAGTGCAGTAGAGTCAAAATTCACTTCTGTTCTTTTCGAGCAGCTCTTTAGCCTTGATGGAGACGCGGTCTAAACTCCTTGTATGGAAACTAGAGATGAGTTGTGCACAAGTTTTGAACGAGCAACATGGAACCTTTGGTCGAGTCTTTCTTTACCTGCTTGTAATATAAGCGAAAGATTTTGTTAAGGATATTTTCATCATACACGACTTGTTTTGTTAGTTTTAAATGGTGGACACAGTTCTTCTCCAGATTATCGTCAAATAGAAATTTCACACGGATAAGGCGGTAATTCATTTTGATGCAGGAGGATCGCAACACGACGGTATCATATAGGTGCCACCGTATGTTCTTCAAAATGTCTTCGATAGTCGCAAGAGCGTATCGCTGCGCAGCTCGAATGTCCACAAGAGACAAGAGATTTTTGATCGAAATTTAGTGCAAGAAACGCACTATATATAAAAGTTTTGCAAGAGCGACTCTATTCTTTTACAATGGCCTTTTCTACTCTGTCACAAGTATTCTTCCACGTGATTTCTGTGCGGTTGGTCTCTACGTGACATACTTAGTGGAGACCTCATAGAAAGCGGCTCTGAAGAAGGCGAAATTCGCCGAAACGTCAGCTTAATCGTGAACAAAGAACAATAACACCTCGCGTTTGCTCAAAAATACGAACAAAATCACTTGATCAATGCCGAGGTTAATAGAAAGTCGGTCGTGGCAGTTACTGCAGGATGTACCAGCAAGATACTTCCGACTTGTAAAAGAAGCGCTGTCACTGAGACAAAAGATCGTCTTAGCTCGACAGTCAATACACTTTCTCCGCCGCTGTCTAAAACATCAAGTCGTTCCGAACTTCATCAAACGAAGACGACTACACGACGTATGCGGTCTACCAGAGGACAGTCGCCAAGTATTTAGGTGTTGAGTTTCTTCTTAGCTTAGGAGATCCTAATAGAGATAGCCTCACTCCAATACACCGCTGTCGAACATCCAGAAACACTCCCCAGACACGATGAGGCTGTAAACGTTTAGGCGCATTCTCTCTGTAGTGAAAACAAAAAGGTCTGTACATTCATATTAATATACATATCTATTGTTGACATTTTCGTATAGGTGGATGGTTTCGATATGGAATGCAGGATGCTTTCGAACGGTGATGTAACGATCCGGGTTCTCAGTACATTGCAGTGATCATGTATCGCTTAGTTGAAGATTGCCGTGTTACAAGTTCCGGTCTAGCTAGAGAGAGTATTCTCAGCTTTTTCACGCAACTTTCCCGAATTGTTCATAAAATTTTTTGGAACTGTTTGCTCGTGTACTTAATTCGTTGCTGACTGGAAAGCGCTCTTTACTGTTTTGGCATGTTAGAATCTGCATGCGAAAAAAAAACAATGGTAGTATAGAAAACATTCTTCACGAATATTGGAAAGTTCTGTATGTAAAACATTCCAAATACTTTCTCATGGCCTCTTCTCCATGATGGTCTGTTAACCTTATGTCAAACATTTCAAATACTTTCCCCATGACCTCTTTTCCACGACGATCTGATAGTCGTATGTCTAACATTTCGTTGGCGCTTATCTCATAAATGTATCTGCAGTTACTGTCCTAGGCATTGACTATCGCCTCATCAGATTGCAATGCTTGAGAAGTGCTTCCAGCACCCGTCTTTTCCGCCTACTGTGGCCCGATTCCGCCTACCGTAGTCTGACTCCGCTCAGCGCAGAAGGTATATGAACTGCTTCGCAGTTAGCTAGCTTATGTCATAGCAATGCCGCCCAACCCAAGTCACCGTGTCCTTTCTCACATCCATCTCATGTAGTAGAGGTCATATGACAATCCTTCACTCATAAGCAACCTGAACACCAGTGATCAAACTGCGCCTATTCATTACCTGTATCATTGTTGCATTAATTGCATTAGAAATAGCTGAGAGACAAGCGAAACGAAGGACCCGCATGGTGTGGTGGTGAACGCGTTACTCCCCGGAAAGGATAGTAGTGCGTTCGTTCTCCACCATAGACACCTGCGGTCCAGAGTTTTGCAAATATCTCAGCAACGTTGTGGTTGTATTTAGCTTAGTAACCTGCCATGAAAATTATAGAAGGCAGAAAACAAAACGTTAAACATAGTGAACTCAACATACTATTTGTATCCGACGCGAAACGAACAGTAATCTGGAACTCCCACATAACGCCACCTCTTAGATGCGCAAACTAAGCAGCAGCTGAAAACCTTAACTGCTCGATAGAAAGCGATTGCATCTACTATCCAACGGAAACGCAGGCTAATTGCAGATAGGAAGATGTAAAAATCGCATCATGGTTCAACAACGTGCAAAATAGACTGTCGACAATCCTCCCTTCGATATCGAAGGAGAAATCGCTGCAAAAGTTTTCAATATGACAACAGCAGAAATGATTCTCAGCATTCAGAATAAGGAATGAGTCGCCAACCATATGCGACTATAATCAAGCTGTTCTAAACCTTCTCATTGGAAGTCACGAAAAAGCGGCTCTGAAGAAGGCGATACTGCCGAAACGTCAGCTAGTGTTGTATTGTATTGTGTTCTTCTACGGAAGTAAATGTATGCTGTTTAAAAACCTCGCGATTGCTGAACAAGAAAACGACACATTCATATTCCAATGCCGAGGTTAATAGAATGTCGATCCTGGAAACTACTCAGAATAAACTCGAAACCAATATCGTAGTAGATAAAGATATATGTATTGTGGACGATGCCGTACTAGAGGATGTTATCGCCGCCGCAAAGGATTAAAAGCACAGATGCGATGCAAATCATCGAGACCTATCCAAGCAGAAATAGCATGCCCTTCAGCGACCTTCTCAATACCAAGCAACAACGATGGACAACACTCAATACTTCAATTTAGCTTCAGCCACGCCAGAATCGACGAAAAATGTATGGTCACATGCGGATCCGCACCTACTACTTTCGCAATAAGAGGCCTGCTAAAATTCACGAGTGTTGCTAATGGCATACTGGATACGTGGCTGAAAGGTCAGGCAAACAAGGATTTTGAACTCTAATGGCCAGATTTTTGGCATATTGCTGATATATTCATGAATTACTATGAAAGACTTATTGCAGTCTCTGTTCTTGTAATTATAATATTCGTGCTCACTTACGCATGTCTACCTACTTGCACAATCCAAGTTGGATTATGTATGTTGAAAGCACTCAAGCTATTTTTACGAAATATGGGCGGACTAATTTCTCTCATCCGTTTCCCTGTAAAAGATCAACTTCCATGCACAGCAAACTACTGTAAATCGTTAAACATATGGCATGTTCTAAATTTCTATTCAACGTGCTCTGCTATTTCACCTTACTATTCACTACGGTAATTTTGCCATATAACAGTCCCAAATTTCTACTCAAAGTGCTCTACTATTCTACTCTACTACTCACTACCGTATTTTTTCCATATAACACTCCAACAAACAACCAGCAGCAATATCAATACGACCTAGTATATCAACACAATGCTGCACCACAATATTAATAAACAATTCCAGATGTTAAACAAAATAGACAAGGCTACTCAAACTCTACGAGCACGAGCACCACAGAAGGACGCCAGCACACAAACACCAATAAAAGCATTTCTACATGCAGCAACACAAACGGTAACCGGCAACACCGAGCCAACTACCGGCAGCGCAACTCAAACGAGGGTTTTCACCCTACATGACAAGCTAACATCGCGATACAATCACTGCTCCACAAAGTACCAATCCTGTCAACAATGGTGACACAAACGGTTTGACTCTCGGCCGAACATTCATTCCTCGTGCTCTTGCGAGGGGGAGGAAGGGGGGGGGAGGGGGAAGGAATATAGAGAACATTCTTTACGAGTATTGGAATGTTCTCTATGTAAAACATTTCAAATACTTTTTCCATGACGATCTGATAGCCGTATGTCTAACATTTCGTTGGCGCTTATCTCATAAATGTATCTGCAGCTACTGTCCTAGGCATTGACTATCGCCTCATCAGATTGCAATGCTTGAGAAGTGTTTCCAGTACCCGCCTTTCCGCCTACTGTGGCCCCACTCGGCCTACCGTAATCTAGCTCCGCTCAGCGCAAAGGGTATATAAACGGCTCCGCGGTTAGCTAGCTTATTTCATAGCAATGCTGCCAAACCCAGGTCACCGTGTCCTTTCTCACATCCATCTCATGTAGTAGAAGTCGTATAACAATCCTTCACTCATAAGCAACCTGAACACCAGTGATCAAGTTGCACCTATTCATTACCTGTATCATTGTTGCATTAATTGTACAGTTGTATTGTCGTAAATGCCGCAAATGTTGTATAATTATGGCAAACGGTTTAATTACTCAAGTTTGAGGTGATCGGCATTGTGACTGCTATTCACAAGAAGTTTTGCGTGGTACAGTCAAAGGCGAACAGCTTATTCCAACCGAATCTTCGTAACTATATATATATATATATATATATATATATATATATATATATATGTTATACAGTATATATATATATATAGACGTAAACTAGGGGGAAATAATCATGACTCTTGCAATAGTTTCTGAGCAATCCAATCTCTATGTGGAGCATCATTTTTTGCTGAAATAATTCGTCCACTGCTGCGTAACCTTAACCACGCTCCTTAGATTACTACAAAGTCGTGCTGCATTGTCTAGTTTAACGGCATATGTTCGTTGAATAAAGAATCGGTACATCGGTAAGCCACCGCGAACCATTGTAAAGGTCAGATATGCATTTTCAATCACCTCCAACAATACTTAATGAAGTCGTATGCATGGCCCATCTCTCAGGGATTGATGAATGCAGAGAACTTCATACTTTATCCTTTAATAGAATATGTCAATTAATTTAGAATAGAGTGCTCACGTCTTTGTGAATTTTTTCATTTGCGATTTTTGCTGTTTATCGGCGGTGTAAACCTCAAACATCGTTGGTTAAACTGTTGCACAAGCCATGCAATAATACAATAACAGAGGTATGGCGCAGCACCAAAAGATCAAGTTCGGCTTAAGAGTATCTCTAAGGCATCAGCGGTTACCTAAAAAAATTTTTGATGCCCTTCTATCGGTAAATCAAAGGCAGTTGATGAGAAAAATAATGTCAAATTTTCTGTGGGATTTTTCCTTTTAGCGCGGCAAAATTCTCTATTTTGCAAGAGAGATTGAATTTCAAATATCGCTTTTTCCTGTCTGGTTTCTTCTGATTCCGATGTAAGACTGAAATTTGTTAAAATTTTAAAGATATTCGAAAGGTATACATTTATTTAAAACATTAGTCTTTAGACAAAAGCGAGTCTAACATTTTCATACCTATATTAATATGACAAAAGGTGGTCAAAATAAGGGTGTCAAGGGATGAAACTCAAAAATAATTCTTTTTTTTTACGCAGGAGGAGATGGACAAATGCCTTGAATTATTGAGCGAGCAGTCTGAGTACATAAAGTTCGCCCAGGAAAAACCGAGAAAAAACTGCCTTCCGTTCTTAAATGTTTAAATAAGCCTACCTAATAGCGGTTACTTGACAAAGTGGCATCGGAAGCGAAGTAACAAGAACATCCTCGTTCATTTCCTTTTTTCCCACCCTTTACACACAAAGAGAGAGCTGGTGAGAAACATGTTTCGAACAGCCACCTCTCTGTGCACTAGCAGGGAACTAGAGGAGGAATTGCGCGACTTGGCTCGGCAAATAGCCATCTCCAATAGCTACGTAGTAGTAACCCTACGAGATAAGTTTACAAGGAGAACCACGCGCCCACGCGAAACACTTGGCCAAAAGAAAGTCCCGTTTATGTTGCCTTTCATAAGCGATGAAGTAAGCTTAGCTATAAAACGGTGCTTAAGAGGCAGGTCTAGAGGAATCGGTAGCGATAGTTGAAATACCACCGGCTACTCTACGTCGCAAATTAGTTCGCAACCGCCTGTATGACTGTCTGTGCGAAACAACAAATTGCGTAATTTGCCCTTACGGCAGGGACGGTGATTGCATGAGTTCAGGTACGATATACCTGATCTCTTGTAATAATTGCGGAGATGAATATATTGGCGAAACGGGCAGACCTTTGTGTATCCGTATAAAAGAACACCTAGATACCAAACGAAAACTAAGACGAAGCACTCCACTAGGCACGCATAGGATACAAAAGCACAGCGGAGACGATCTTGAAGTAAAAGTCAATATCCTTGCACAGGAGTCCAAAACACCAGCGCGAAAACTTCTTGGGGCTTTTTGGATAAATGCCAAAAACACTACAATGGCAATGGATAGCAGGGACGAATGCCCGGAGGTCATACGCGACCTGATCCCGTATGTTCGCATCAATTTCTGAGGTCGGATGGTGCAGTCGTCAACCATATGCGACTCTAATCAGCTGTTCTAAACTTCCTCATTGGAAGTCACGTAAGAAGCGCTGAGTTTTTAGAGAAGTTGTTGACCATGTAATTATCAAAGAGTCTTTCGTCTTTTTGTAAGTGTTATTGAAGCGTTTGGCCTAGTAGATTGTATATCAGTATACCCTTCCCGGCTCTGAAGAAGGCGATACTGCCGAAACGTGCTAGTGTTGTGTTGTGTTGTGTTTTTCTATGGAAGTAAATGAACGCTGTTTAAAAACTTTGCAGTTGCTAAACAAGTAAGCGACGCATTCATATTCCAATGCCGAGGTTAATAGAAAGTCGATCTTGGGAACTATTTCGAGAGGTTATAATTATCGGCATGGAGAAGAGAAGTGCAGTGGTAGCGATCCCGCTTAGCACAAGCAAAGCACTTTTTCCAATGTGAAAACGTTCAGAACAAGTTCCACACTTGTTTGGGTTTAACTCAGTTTTTCCATGTGTGAATTCCTTAATTCGGCTCTATATAGATTGCTAGGAAAATTGATTAGATCTGCACTCAACCACATTCGTAACGTATACGAAAATCCTCAAGCAGCGGCCGAAGTGAACGGCACCTTTGTGGGTAGTTGTTGCAAGGAAACGTAATGAGTGCAAAAAGATTTTGTATTTGCAAAATTGAAGTGAGGGTGGGTGATGTAAATAAAATTAGCTGCAACCATCAAAAAAATTCCTTCGCCATGTGTAGTCCTACGCCAGAATAAACCCCGCTACAAACTCTTTCAAATGTGACACCTCGAAGTCTTGTTACTAGTTCTTCGTAATATAAAACTACCGTTTTCTTCGCTAGGATAAAAAAGACTTGTTGAGCGAAATACAAAGAAGGGGCCTTGGTGGAGCAGTGCATAAGGACAGCTCCATGAAAACGTAGTGCGAGTTTTCAAATACGTCTCAAGTAGAACTCCTCTAAGCATAGGTTCAAATAGTTTAATTTGCTCTCTTCTTGATGAGCAGGCACGAGGTCGTTGCTGTAATTTTTGTTAAACGACAGCTAACGTTTCAGCGAATTTCGTTTCTTTCAAAGTCTGTAAATGTTGGGACGATGTGTTATTTACACAGCTAAATGACTCCATAACCCCATCAAAGGAAATAAACCTAAATCATCTAATTTGCGTTAGAGACACTTTCTTCACACTATCTTTTTTCTCATGAGTATTCCACTTGCTGACGTTTTGAATCTATTTTTCAAGATTTGAAGTAACCTATCCGAGAAAGTATATGTCAAAAAATAGTACCGGAAGCTTAGTTATAAGCAAACTAGTTTATTACCTTTTCTCTCATCGTTAACACACAAAGACGGCTCTTGTAAGAAGCATATTACGAACAACCAGCAGTGTATGTACTGGGAGTTGAAGGAAGAATCTTTGAAATTGGCGTGGTGAATAACCTTCTAAATATCTACTAAACTGTAGCTTCCATAGAGGAAAAGTCTCACTTCACTAAACGATATGTTGACTAAGAACTAGACTCCGTGTACACTGCCCTCGATTTCTAGTGAAATAAACACTACTGTGTGTTGCTTGAAAAGTGGCAATTTAGCGAAATAGATAACAGTGATAACAACATCCTTTATTTCCGCCTATATGCATCGTAAAATTGCATAGTATGCTGTAACGTAGAGTGTATGATTGTATGAGTTTGGGTAAAGTTTTCTGCTCCCCTTTAAAGCGCGGGGAGACGAATACATTGGCGGAAAGGATAGAACACTTTGCGTCTGTGAGATGTACGCGTAATACCTTTTTCTGCTATTAAAGACAAGACTGCATTTTGTGTAAGGTCACGCGTGATAAAAAGCCATTCCTCCATATAGTTCATTTTTGAACTATCGGGATTTATTCAAAACGGCAAGCGAATCTGGCACGTTTATCTTTCAGAGTGATGCGCAAAGATAGCTCTTAAAAAACCCCTCCGTTATGTTTCTGTGTCCTATGAGCGTTTAGTGGTGTATCCTATTTAGCAATTTTCAAGCCGACCGTAATTCCACCTCGGCAGTGAAATAATCAACGTGTTTTTGAACAAATGACTAACTTGATAGAGATATTTATTTCGGATGACGTTTCGACGTCCTCGTCTGCCGATTGACGGTCGGTTTGAAAATTGTTTTGCTATCAGCTTTGTGTGGCTAATATAAGGTCGAGGTGTGAAGTCGAAGTGTTAGACGAAATAAATAGTTACACAGGAAGCTGGACATTGCTGTCATCACCAACCGTCCTTAACGTGCCGATACAAGAGTATCGAAACGTCTTTCAGGTTTTTAGCTGCTAAGATTGCGGCGTCTTCAGTCTTCGAGAGCTTCCTTGGAGACGCATATGTGTATAGCCTTAATATCCTAGAAAAAATTCTTTAACGGTAGTGAAAGTGAAAAGTTTAACCAAAAAACACCAATCGTGGTAAAAAGCACTCATCATTCTCTTTGTTCATTCTGAAAAAAAGGATACAGACTGTTTACTGCTCAAATCACCTGTATCACCTGCAGTCCCGTCGATCATCGAGCGACTTGAGCGAGCGCCAGTAAATTTTTCATTTTTCCCTCTCGCATCCAAGAGTAGCCCGGTGGGTTCTGCTCGATCTAGCGACTCGTCGAGCATCATATCTTTCTCCAAGGCTCTTCGTAAAAAACTCTGAGCATCGGGTCGGTGGTCTTCATCTAGTACGTTTGTCATCCTAACAAATCCAGTCGCGGCACTTGTCCATCGGTTGTCATTCATACGCATTACGTGTCCGGCCTACTTTATCCTCGACTGCTTAGCGTACAAAATGCCATTGTTGATCTGATAAGGTTAATGCAGGTGTGAGCTTCGGATCCCATCCCTTACTTGTGTGAAACGAGATACTCCCAGCATCTTCCCTTCAACTGTGCGTTCGATAACGCTGAGTGATATTTCAACCTGCTTACGCAGCGACCAGGTTTCTGACGCATACGTTACGGCACGAGGTAATGCTGAGTCGAAAAGTTGGGCAAGGAGTCGGGTGTTCTTTGTTCTCTCCACTACATCTTCGATGCTCTTGAAAGCTCCATAAGTCGCTCGTTTCCTTCTGCTCAGCTTTGGAACTAAGTCTTTAACATGTTGATTTCCCGACCTAGATACACACAACTGGAGCATTCGGATATATTCGTTCCGTTGAGCGTGAATGGAGCATACAAAACCAACCTTTTCCTCATAAACATCGTTTCTGTAAGATTTAGTCGAAGACCAATCTTTCCATAGGCTCTATCAAAGTCGGCAAGTATACGTTCTGCTTCGCTAATGTTTGGTGTTTTAAGAACGATGTCATCAGCAAAGCGAAGACGGTGAAACTGCCGACCATCGAATTTCACTCCCATATTATCCCATTCCAATGTTGGCAAGACGTTCTGGAGTGCGGCAGAGAATAATCTTGGTGAAATGCTATCGTCTTGCCTGACTCCTCTTTTGACGTCAATGTTAATCTCGTTGTAGAATGGTGATACTTTGGCTGTGAAATTTTAATACAGCTCGCGAAGGATCTTTATGTACTGAGTAGGGACTCCTTGACTATCAAGGGCATCCATGACTGCTTCCATCTCAACTGAATCAAAGGCCTTCTGTAAGTCTATGAAAGTGAGACAGAGCGGTATTTTGTACTCTCGCGATACTTCAGTGAGCCTTGTTACCGTGTGGATGTGATCCATCTACCTAAATCCTTTTCGAAACCCTAATTGCTCAAATGGCTGTCCTTCGTCTAGCGTTCTGTCAATCTTGTTCAGGATAACTCGAGTAAAAAGTTTGTAGACGACAGACAGTAAGCAGATTGGACGACAGCTGCCGATATCGCGTAGGTCACCCTTCTTAAACATTAGCACGGTCCTGCCGGTTTTCCACTGGGTAGGGACATTAATTCAGACGGGTAACGTGTGAAGAGGCGAGCTAGTGTGTTTACGAGGACTGGAGGAAGGCTCTTCAGGTGTTTTGGTCTTATCCTGTCCGAACCTGGTGCTGTTCGAATTTTCACCGACGAAATGGCATGTCGGATTTCGGAAGGGAGAACCGGTGGTACAACATATTCATCCTCCTTTATTTCATACGACGAAAGGTGGACGTGCCTATCGAAGAGATCCGAGTAGTATTCGTAAATGATTTTCTTTATTACCTTTCTGGATGCTGTAACTGTTCCGTCTGGGCGCCGGAAAGCAATCATTTTGGTCTGGTAATTGGCGAAGCTTCGGTGGGCTTTGCAAATGCTTTTCCTATCCTCTGCAGCTTCGACCATTACTGCTGCTCTTTTTTCTTTTAGATCTTCTTTTATCGCTTGCCCACATTGTTTTGCAAGTTCAGACGTTAGTTCGCGGTTGCCCGCAGCTCGTGCGGTTCCACGCTGGCGTATCAGCCCGAGTGTTTCAGGAGACATACGCCTCTTGGTGACTTTCGAACTCTCAGCTTTCATAGCGCTAACGTGAAGATGATGAATGAGCCGATCGTATTCTTCGTCGATGTTATCGATTGCGGCATCTTCCCAATAGCTGACTAGTAAACTGAATAAGTCCCAGTTTGGGGTGGTCCTGGTACTTCGGCTTTGTAATTTATGGGTTTTTTCTCCTTTCCGAGAGAAATAGAATCTTGCACAAAGGAGACAATGGTCTGATCCCGTGTAGAATTTCGGAACCACAGCAGCATCGGTTAGGCAAAGCCTTCTATTTACAATGATGGGGTCTACTTCGTTATGGTACTCCGCATTGGGAGACTCCCACGTTCAGCGCTGAGGGTGGCACTAATGGAATTGCGCGTTACCATGGATTGTCTTGGTCGCCATGATATGCTCAGATAGCCGCTCAGCTTGTTCGTTCCATTCTAATCCGTGGGTCTTATTGTGACGTTCTTCAAATGTTCTTCTTGGTCCAAAAAGAATGTGTGGTGTTCTCTGTAAAGCTTCTCCAAGTCCATATAGAACGCTTTGACTTCTTCTTCGTCATGGTTTGATGTCGGTGCGTAAGCGACGAAGATTGTCAAAAGCGAAATTGATCGACGTCTTTTTAATCGTAAACGTCCGATTCAGGTCGTAAGCTGTTCGAATGATTCGATGTTCATGGACAAACTCGTGTTGACGAGAACGCCGACGCCGCCAACTCCTCTGATGTTGCATGTTCTGAGAAATAGTTCTTCTCCAGTGTCATAGACGGCGTTGAATGGGTGGCGTCTTCTCGTCTCGGCCATGCCAATGACGTCGTACTTTATCATTCTTGCTTGCATGAGCAAGTTTTCTATCGAGGACTCGGATGAAGGTGTACGTGCATTGTAGGTACAGATCGTCACCTTAGTTCTTCGTGATCCAGGCAGCTTCCATTGGTCCTAAGATTTTAGAAGCCTCTTCGTATTCGTCCTACCTAACGCTGCCGAATTGGGAGCTCTTTCGGGGTCAGGGGAATGAGGCCTGCTTTTTTTCTTTTACTATGTTTAGCATTTCGATGCCGTCACATAGCCTGCTGAGCTTTGAACCAGGGGCTGGGCATACTCACGGCTTGTTTGGCAGGCCCTCCCAGAGTGGACACGGAGCTTATTTGCTGGAGGCGACTCCTAACCGCCTCCGATGTACTACCCTGTCACTTGATTGCAGGTTTTTTTTTCCGAATTGGCTCGTATAGTACAATCCGCATAAGCGAGAACGAACCCACACACGCATGCATGAATACGCCTAGCAAATATGGAAAGCATGTGCGAAATCGGCTTAGCGAAAACAGGTAGTCTATTGAATTACACCATCTGCATGTCAGGGAAGCAAAGGTCGCTTTTGGTTCGCGATTAACTCCCTATCTGCCACCTGGAGACGCGCTACGTAGCCTCGCGACTAACCGGCTCGAGATCCTTCAAATAAGGAAGATCGTGGACTGCTGATATAGGTCAACAAATTAAATTGGCATTTTAGGAACTCGTGCTGGACCATCCTTTGGTGTCAACTTTTTTTCTGCGAAGTGAATGTACATTGGAATATCAAACAGTTCGTCGAGGTCCTATCGCATGAACAATTCACAAACGTTCGTGGAGTCTCACCGAAATGCATGTCGAAGTTATTTCTGAAGCAGAAAGTTTTATGAAATTTTACAAAAGCAGTTATTATAAAAACCATAAAAAGGATAAAAAAGATAGAGCTCTCGGTCTTGGTCTATCCCTGAGGAATGCGTCACGCATTCTGCATTCGACTATATGAAACATCGCTTGAGGTGATTGAATATATATCTGGTCTTTACAGTGACTCGCGTTGACCCACCGAGATATCTAGCTAAAGCTACTATTATCCGAGACAAGCCTGGTATCCATTTGGCGACCCCGGGAAGATGGAGGGCTTGGTGGGCCTGAGGCCTTGGTGTCGACCTCATGTGTACTGCAGGGCGCCTGTGCCCACTGTGCTACATGAGTTCTTAGAAAAGCCTTGTCGCCTTTAATATGGTTTTGAAGACCAGAAATGATTTCGCGCTGAAAAGGTTTTTATAAAGAAATGTTCAAAATTGCCTTGATGCTGGTCGTTTTTAAAAATATTTCTCAAAAAATACGGCACACTTCAACGTTATTCCCAAACAACGGCTTCTATATTTTCCTTATTTTTTTTAAATCTTTCTTTCTTTTTCTTTTCTTTCTTTATCTATCTTTTTTTCTCATGCAAGACCCTTTTATGCACAGTGGACTGCCAATAACACTTCATTCTTGTCATTCATTAAGTTTTTCTCATAGAATCAATGTCCATCTGTAATATAGTTACTTTCTCAAGAAACAGCTTATACAATGATCCTCATTGTTTTTCATGGAAAACTCTTTCACTGAGATTCTATCTTCTTACATTATTAGCCAAATGCTTCAGTGAAACGTGGAATAGCGCATGGAAAATCAGAACACACGAAGGTTTCTTCAGCAGTTGATCGGATTACTTTCAAGGGCACGGGAGTGAATAGCATGATTTATCTTCAATTGGGGCGCCACCCGCGTGTGTTGAACTCTGAGGAATCCCATCTGAAAACTACTGTTTAGCAAAAAAGAACAGCTTTCATCGCAAGTGAGGCCATGTGTTCGCGCTTTGTTGAGGTCTGCAGTAACTGCCCGCAGCTGCAAATCTGCATGCAACGTTAATTTCCCAGTTACCCTAAGGAACGTATTCTTGCTTTTGAGAAAACGCTTCTACTGTTTTTTCTTTCAAAAAAAAAACTTTATTTGTCTATGTGAGCCTTGTAGGAATTCTTTTGTACTCGTTTTTCGTACAAACTCTTGGCAAAACCATGGAATTGTTCGTTGTGCCTGTTCCGGAGTGCGTGTAAGACGCTGTTAATGATTTACACTTTATTATCATAGGAGTTTTTCGAATATCACTTGTCAAATTGTTATTTGTTTCATGATATCACGGCACTGTATAAGATTTACCAGTAGTAGTAACACAAGCTGTGAAGCCTTGCAGAATGAAATTCTTCTACATCGGTCTGTTTTTCAGCGTTGGTCTAGCATGTAAACTCCATGCCATAACCCATAAGAATTGCGAAGATTGTGTGAGTGATGCAGACTTCACGGTTACTTTCTCACCGTGACTTCTTACAACCTTAAAAAAATCTTCTTGCAGATACCAATAGCCCTTATCATTTAAATGTTATCAGGTAGTGAAAAACACGTTTTCAATTTGTTCTTCCAATCACGCGATCTAATCGAAGGATTCTAGGTAAAAACGATGAAGTGAAGTAATAACAAGTGTTGATGCCTTATGTGACCCAACTGTTTTCTGAGCAATCTTAGGATCGACATCATAGCATTGCGTAGATAGCAACAAATTGCCTAATGCCCATAAAAAATGATGTGCCCATATTCTAGCCACGGATTGAATTGCGTCGTTTGTAGATAAAAAAAATAACTACTGTGCAGTTGATGAATGATTTCAAACCTTTCGCGACAAAGCGGACTGGGTTCGGACCGTTCGTCTTTATTTCAATGGGCACCGTTTTTCTGTCTTATTTCGCCGCAGAACATCTTTGCGAGACTTTTTATAATCAGGAACGAGTGTGGCGCAATAGATAGAGGCGACCTGCAATGCACAACGGATCGACATCGCACTCCAGTTTCATGAAGCTTCCGTGTAGGCAAATAGGTACTTGACCTGTTTGAGAGAATAGCAGCACTGACGCCGTATATCGGTAGGCCACCGCGAGTGATTTTAAAGGCTAGATATGCATTCAATTACCTCAAACGATACCTAATGAAATAGAATGTATAGCGCATCACTCAAAGGTTGATCAACGCAGAGAGCTTTATCTTTCTTCCTTCCTTCTTCGTAGTCAACCGATAGCATTATGAACGCAGATTTTATACTAGAGTCAATCCATAAGTCTTGTCACTGTTCTGTATTTGGAAATGCCGTTTTTGCAATGGTAGAATGGAATCCGTGGGTATGAAAGACATGAAGAAGGCATAGAAATGCATTTCGAATATCGTAAACAGCTACGGCGAAATCTAATAAAGTCGTGGTTAGATAGTGGACGAGTTTTTCTCATTTCACACAGTAATAAACCATCAACCAGAGGTTTCCAAAAAACGCAGGAACGTAGAGAGAAGAACACAACGGATACGCAGGAGTTAGAGGGACATGGGAAAAAGTCTGAAAACCGTGTAGTGGAATGATAACCTCAAGAAGCCAGTGCGCCGTGCATTTTTACAGGGCTCGTGGGCAGTACACTTAACTTAAACGCATATTTCGTTCGTGCTCTAGTGACACTCAGTTCGAGAAAACTGATACAGTTACCTTGCGACTGTGTTCGTGATCGCGAAAGAGTTAACGATAGCTGTGGAACGGGCTGATGAAGCCCATTAGATTCTATGGCAGTTACTCTTTAAAGTTACGCACCAATACCTTTCCTCTTGACTACAACAATCTTGCATAATGTACTTACTCGTGCTTAAAAATTATGAGTCATAAACAAGTGGACATAATTCTGCCCATTCTGTTCATGGCTCAGAACTATGCCCATTTGATCCCCACTTTTCACGCCTTTCGATACTTTTCTGCACGGTGTCTTTTTGATCGGAACTGTTGCTCAGGAACAATTCAGTGCATTTTCGCCAGAATATTACTGTCCAAAACTCTAAAATTTTGTGAATTCTACGTAGATGAGATGATACTTGTTTACTGCTCAAAAAAATCTCAAAACTCATTTCAACGCTTTTAGTTCAAGTAGCAGATTTCTTTCATCCACTTTACACTTTACGGTCCATGGTTAGGTACAGCACCAAATCACTGGTACGCTTTCCAAAACTCCACAAATGAGCCAGCGAAAGTGAAAATGAGTTTAATTGATAAATGATGTGTAACAAAAGCATAACTCTTTTACCTAAGAAATTCATTACAATGACCCGAGTAAATCTTCCTATTTTGATTTGTGATTCTGTTAATTGCTGACATCGTTCAGTCGTGTGCCGTTTTTCTAACAGAACTGTCGTTTCACATGGTAGCACACATCTTCCGAATTCTGTTTATTGGCCTTTATCTTTTCATAGTACACTATACAAAAAAATATTTCTCAACACCGACAGTAATTTAACCTCAGCATGAGCAACCAGTTCTTTCTTAGATTATTAAGCTAATATGAGGTTATGAAATTTTTATTTGGTAAAAGTTTTAGCTCCTTCGCCATCTTCAGAGTAGTGATGATGCGAGTCGGTTGTCCACAGCCACATGATGTTCTGGGTGGGTCTTCGTAGCCGCATCGAGTTTTTCTGCAGTGGAGCACTGTTCGAACAATGTTCACTCAGTGGAGCCCTTTATACAAGACGGCTGTTGATCTATTCCTATCTGTCGTAGTCTGCTTTCTTCGGCTGTAATGCATCCTACTGCAGTCGGTATTATATTAGTTTGCATACAGCGTGTCAATGTTTTTCGGAGCCTACTCAATGCTTTCTCAGAAGATTAAACTGTTACGAGGTTATTGGCATTGAAGAAGGCGATGGCACCAAAACGATAGTGGAACAAGCGCTTTATAACAACCTCATATTCGCTTTGTAATCTGCAAGGAAAGCCATTAGTTTGAATAAAGTAGTCACTTCTAAAAATGTGAAAAAAGAATTGACTTCATGTTAAAATTCCTAATCAAGTACTGACTATTCTCCAAGAATTTCTAAATTTCATACATATTGCTCAATGAATCTTCTCAACGGCTTATCGCCTCATCGTGGCTGGGAGGTGTTTCTGGGTGTCGGACTACATTGTAAAGCAGAGGAACTCATCCAGCTGGCAGTGTCCCCCAACCTGAGAAGGAGTTCGGCGTTTCCATCAGGAAGCCTAGCTAAGAGTAAACCAATACCAGGATGCACCACTGCCCGTGTATGAAAGCCGCATGGTGGCAAATCTCCTTCTGTTCCACAAGGACTGCGACTGCCTACGGTGATGAAGAGCTGGGGCAGACTGTGGCGAAGCTGACCTCGGAATTCCAGGAAACCAAATGGTTTAGCCAGCAAATCTCCGAAAAATGGAGATTATAGTGGGGACAGCAGAACCAGTGAGGACGGGCCATTCCGGTATCAGGTAATGTATCAAGTATCAATGAATGGAATTTTCTGTTCATTCATTGCTCAACGAGCCTTTCAGAAAAGGCTTTGACTAAAAACAGTTCTCTTGAGCAAACACAATCCACTCTTGATAAGGTTTTATACACGCATATAAGGCGACTCAACAGGTGAAGAGCTAAGATCATCAACATGATGTTTCCCTTTGCTCGTTATCTCGTCGTCCCCACTGTCAGCTTAGCTCTAGTGCATCAGGTATGAACAAATTTTGGAAGAAAACTTTAGATTTGCGTTCAGACCAATAAAAGTTCCAAAGTTTTGGCCCAGTAGTTGCCCAGAGGTCCGACGTTCACTCAAAACCACTTAAGTACTCTTCGATTAGGCAATTAGGTAAGTATTAGCAAAAACCTCTTGCAGCCAAGGTGGTACCCAAACCTCTCAGTTTTCGTCACTAACGAAGAATGAACGCTACAAGCATGCTAATGCCCAAACTCTTTGAACAAGACCATTTCTTTGTATTGTTTTTCTCACGGTTTCTAGCGATCACCGAAAAAGCAGTCGTGAAGAGGCGAGAAGACACCCTTACACAGTTTATTGCGAACTTTTGGTTGAATAGACGCGTAGGTGCAATCTCCATTCAAAACCTCATGCACCTGTAGTGCTGCTGCACTTTTACCCAGTTGATTCAGTTTACGCTGCTAAAAAATAATTTATATTCCAGATTAACTTTAGCCTTGGAATAAGCGTTGAGAATCTTTCTTTGTAATATATTGGGTGCTTATCGATTTCATCTCAAAGATTCACTTTCGAAGTAAACTTCTGCTTAACTTACTATTGCTTAAGTGGCTACCGATTCTACAGTTAATGAAGAGGTACAAGGGTGAAACTGTTGAGACCTTCAGACCTCTGGAGTAACCCAAACGCTGTGCAATACATGCAATGCGTTTCTCGTCGAAATCGATAGAAGACTCAGTGGAACCACCACCACTAACACTTTCCTGGACGTTCTTATTGCCGCAAGTTATCTTGACACCACCATTTTGGTGTATTTTGAGTAATTTCGATGTAACTTTTTTCTATGGCCGTCAAAACCACTAGAATTTTAAGTCAGCAATCCCCAACATTTGTTCAACGAACTAAAACATTTTCAGTGGTTCTGTACTCTGTTTGAAAACTCGACTTACCATGGTGCAACACAGGCAGTGAAATTAGCTGCGTGATCAAAAATTGGTGGAGTGTCCAAAGAACAACTTTCAATGCATACGAGAGCTGCAAGTTTATCGGCATATGCCTGACGACGACCGTAACCAGTCCATGAGTCGTTTCTTTTAATAACATCGATAAATTGCTCACTAATATGCTGTTTCGTTAAACGACTTTTTAACGTTTAGCGCTTCAACGACGAGTGAAGTTACTCCAACAGATATCGCCACTTGTACAAATCCAGCAATGCAGAACAAAGACGATACTTTAATGGGAAACGCGAACACAAGGGAGTAAAACTGTCCATCAGCAATACTCAAAAAGATCTGATTAAGCAATGAAAATAAAATATAAAAAAAATGTAAAATTCACAAAAGAGCAATAATTAACTGAGTCAATCATCTGTAATAATTGTAGTCCCGTTGATCGTCGAGTGACTCGGGCGGGAGCCAGTAAATCGTCCATTTTTCCCTGTCACGCACAAAAATAACCCAGTGAATTCTGCTCGTTCTAGGGGCCTGTTCAGCAGCATCATACTATTTTTCTAGGCTTTTAGTAAAAAACTCTGACCATCGGGTCGGTGCTCTCCCTGCAGTACGTTTGACATTCCGAGAAAGTCAGTCACTAATGGCTCTTGTCCGTCGGTTGTCGTTCAAACGTATTAAGTGTTCGGCCCAAGTTAAGTTAACACTTGAGAAAATTTAAAACCAACCCACAAAGGATGGCCTTAATTGTACCATGGTAACACGCGATCAACTTAAGGAGCAATCGCGGGTTCAAAACTGGTCTGGGATTCCGAAATACGCAAATATCTCACATCACTGTGGTTGTATTTTATACAACGGTCTGCCACGAAAGAAATCGCAGGCACGAAGTAAAAAATTAAACACTGTCATCATAATCACTGTTAGCGAATTCTGTACAACGGCTCTTTTTAAGCAGCGCATTTATGTTGTGGGATATGTAGGGAAGGATGAGCGGGACCTTATCCTCCCAAGAATTGTCGTTCGAGACTTGGTTTCTCCACTAATATTATTCCACGGAACTAGGATGAGAGATGAGAAGGGCGACAACGCCAAAGTTCTCATTACTCATAGGCTGTTATGATAAGCTTACGTAAACAATCCAGAAACATCTAATTGTTTGCAGGATAGGCTAAAATTAGTTCTAACAATTTGATAAGTGTTAGGACCAAAAACCATATTATTGCAACCGTTCTTGCGCCTACACGGGTAATAATAGGTCTAACCTGAAATAATGCTGGGCTGTAACACTGAAGATCATTAATAGAAACTAACTCATAAGCTTTGACAAGCAAGCGTAAGGTGGAAAATTTTGGTAATTCAACTTTGAGCTATGAAATAATTGATAGTTTAAGTAAGCCGTTTCTACCACACTGACCCATTCCTTGTTCAACTTTCCGTGCCGACTTTCGGTGGTTTCTTTGAGATTTTTGGTCCTTTCCGGTTGATGGTCTATGAACAGAATCGTCTTCAAGATCTATTTTTCTTACCTCAAAATGTTGCAAAAAAGCTCTCACTCTCATTACCAACAGATAATCTAAAGTTTTAACTCTGGAACAACTTGTTTGCGATAATTTTGCGTCTCTGTGAAGTTGGTGCAAGACTTTCCGCAAGTATCCGAAAGTTGCTATCCACTTCACAGTTGAAGCTTTGCTGCCGAAGAAACGCTTAGAGAAACTATGGAATTTGTAACGCCCTGCTCCTCGCTGTTCATTCCTGTTCAGTGCTCTAGCTTCATTACAGTCTATCTTGAAGTTGAGGAAAACTAGGTGCCATACAGCGCAAGGACACGTTAGACGCGGGTCCAGCTGGTGGAAAACGCGAACCTAATTCTAATAAGGTGCGGACCCCATTAGGGAGAGTAATGCCCACTAACACGGGAAGCGTTGACTTTTTTGGCACATTATTAATCTAAAGTTTCAACTCTGAAACCCCTTGTTTGCGATAATTTTGCGCCTCTGTGAAGTTGGAGCAATCCTATGTGATTCAACGCGATCAATGAACATGGAAAACAACATGAAGGAGGAACTAGATAGAAGAACGAGAGCAGCTTGGGCCGTATTCGAGGCTCTCAAAGAAACCACCGACCAACCGAAGGACCTGAAAATCCGCGCTCATCTTTTCGATTCTACGGTTCTTCTAGCTCTGTTATGCTGCAGTAACGTGGGTTTATACTTCAAACACGTCAAGAATGCTTCGCACTTCTCACAGAGCGCTTGGCCGATCTCTTCTGAAATATAACCGGCACTCTCAATGTGTAGCTGGAATGCGGAGCTCTGACTCTCGGAATCTGTCACATCTTCTAGATCCAGGTGAATATACATCGACAGCGAAACATAGATGAGCTGGTCACATAACGAAAAGAGCAGGCGACAGATGGACGAAAAGAACAATAGAGTGGACTCCAAGAGAATGCAAACGTCTCCTTGGAGGGATTTTTTGGACGTTGGGCAGACGTGTTCGTAAACAAAGTTAATCAGCTGTACCCGCAGCTGCAGTTGTTTTGCAGATCACGGTTTGAGACCTTGCACGCGGTGCCATGATCGAACAAGACCACCGCCATGGACTAAGATTGCGAGAAAAAGGAACGAATGGCGTATGTGCTGGAGTCCGCACAGTTTGTGAAGACGGACCGTCCAAATATACAAGTATGTGACCCGTCTTGCCATCATTAACGGTGTTTGTATGCCTTGTTAAAGCCTTGTTGTGAGCCTCACTCAAGAGGTCTTCGAATTTTCACCGCACAGTTATTCCACCTTTTGATCTAATAGAGTGCGAAATTATTCATGAACCACCCATTAGTTTCCCCCAAAGGGGCTTCGCCAAATACTCAGCACAGTGGTGTTTCTTCGTCGCTCATTCTTTCAACTTAGCGAACATTTTCCCGTTTGTTTTGTAGACAGACACTAGTCGAATTTCGACATCCAGTACTCGTGGAAGCCCTCTGGTAGAAGGCACGCATTTTGTAGCCTTCCATACTTTTTGAAGTCCAGAACAGCTTTTTGTGCACACGGTGCAGAAAAGTTCAACGGGTAAAGATTTTGAAGTGGCTGTACGGGTCCTAGCTCGAGAACTAAGAATATCAAAACGCAAAACTCCCAAGGTGTTTTGGATAAATTTCAGAATTTTAAAGAAGGACAGGAAAGACGATACATCGCTATAACAGATGACCTAGTGCCCTCTCTCAGATTTTTTTTAATCGGGATGAATTTCATTCGTTGTCCCACGTTAACGGCACGCGCATGGTTTCGTGGCTAGCAAAAGGGTAAGTAGTTTTAACACAACGTGGCCTTCGTTTATATAGCTGATCTTTATCAATACTGTAGATAGTTAACCAAATTTTGTGGGTAACGCCACTTAACTGCGTCCACCCCTGAAGACGTCAACGTCGCCGTTATGTCAGTCATCGAATAACAAGGCAATTGGCTCTCCGTCCTGTCAAGGTGCAAGAAATTGGCGCGTTCTGACAACATTCCATGGTTCCATGTCGTCGTTTCTCTATCATGTAGTTCTTCAATTCTTCCGCGAAATTCTTCTCACCATTCTCTTCAAGTCATCGAACTAGCCAAGTCATGCCTTCAAAGCTAAAAGTCTCGCAACAGCAGTGTATATAAAATAAAAACGAAAAGAGCTAAATGAATTCAGTTTTCATTATGTTTAACGTTTTGTTTTCTGCCTTCTATAATTTTCATGGCAGGTTACTAAGCGAAATACAACCACAACGTTGCTGAGATATTTGCAAAACTCTGGACCGCAGGTGTCTATGGTGGGGAACGAACGCGCTATTATCCTTTCCGGGGAGTAACGCGTTCACCACCACACCATGCGGGTCCTTTGTTTCGCACGTCTCTCATCTTCTTTTTTTTCTTTTTTTTTCATCGATCTTTTTAGATCTGATAGAAATAGCTGAGAGACGTGCGAAACAAAGGACCCGCATGGTGTGGTGGTGAACGCGTTACTCCCCGGAAAGGATAATAGCGCGTTCGTTCCCCACCATAGACACCTGCGGTCCAGAGTTTTGCAAATATCTCAGCAACGTTGTGGTCAGTTTTCATTGTTTGGAAATTTGCGGCTAAGAATGTTGCATCTCGAAAGTTGTGCATCATTCTTGTTTTTCGATCTGTCCATGAATAGTTTTTTCTCAAAAACTGTACCTTTAACAACGGTGTTTCGCCGATGCAGCATTTTCAGTTTTCACGAGGGTTAAAATTTAGTGTCATTGCAGTGAAGATAAGGTGTGCGAAACTCAGTTTAAACGGTTACAGTTGAAAAATTACTGTAATCGTTGAATAATTTTCAAGCGATCATCTTCGTGTACGTTGTTCTCATTCAATGCCTAACAGGCATTGTACCTCATTTGCCAACTTTAGAACGCTGTAAGATAGCAGACTATTCAGGGCTCATAGTTACGACACGAAATTTTTGCGTTGAAGCAAGTTTTCCTATAGTACGTAAAACCCTAGAAAGTGTGGTTGACGCACAAACGCGTAGGAAAAATTTGCCGCTAATTTCCCAATGATCTAGTAGAAAACGGTAACCACCGTGTTTGCTGAGTCGGGCAAGTCGTGGTGTTTTCTAAATTTTTCCGCAGTGCTAGCCTACTTGGATACTTTAATGGCTCGTCCTCACTGGTTGTGAGGAGCACAGCATAATCTTCACTTTTTCGAAGATTCGATGGTCTAGCTATTGTGGTTTCCAAGAGTCCCTAGGTCAACGAGGCCAAAGCCTTCCCCAGGTTGTCACTACTGTATGCATCGCCGCCCTTGTGGATCAGAGCGAGATTTGCCACCATACGACTAGTTTGATACCAGGCTTGATACATTCCCATGCCTAACTTTCCATCTGTGCGAAACATTTTCCAGACCATCTGAGGACTGAACAACTACGACACTCACTAAAACATTCACTAGATGTTGAGTTAGTAAGCAATATTTATCTTCCCGGCATGTCTTAGGAGAAGCAAGTAAATGGCTTTCACTGCAGAATCATTCAATGCTTTAGTTCAACTAGTGATAAAGTAACATCGAGTGATTCTACTGGAGCTGCTCGGTTTGGTTTCGTATGTTGTAGGTGATGTAGGAGCATTTTGGCGTTAGGCAGATGGCTTCGCACGAATTTCGGCAATCGGATTGGAATGAAGTCTGGTAACCAGGTTTTCTCTTTGTTGGTCACTTATACGATATACGCAATCTTAAGTGATGACGGATTGGTCGCTCTAAAATTTCAAGGACAGAAAATCTTATGCTTTTTTATAGGCGTGGAAATCCACAGGCTTCCAAATCATTTTTAAGTTGAAAACTAGGCGAAGCCCTCAAGCCCGCAGCACTTGGTGATTGATTGAATCGCTTTACGACTTGATGAAATAAAGATATAAAATAAGCAAAAAAACGAAAAAAATATAATATATACAAAATAATAAAAAATAGGAATAACGATAAGACAAATGAAGAAAAATATGCTTTGGCACGCACTAGCTGAAAAATGGTTGCTGCAATAGATGGATACTGGATATAGATAGATATAGATGGTGGTGGATATAGATATTAAAGATGAATATGTTTTGTCCAAAAGATTAATGTCAATGAATTTATGTACTCGAACTGTCGATAATTAATAGAGGCTGTTGTTACTTCAAGTCCATATTTGTGTAGAATTCCTTGATGCAATAAAATAGTAAGACAACATATGCAGTACAAAAGCATGTACCTCCCAACACTTCCTTTAACTGAAACGGTTCTGAGGCCGTATTCGCAAGGTTTTTGCTTATTAGCTAGAATTTTTTTATGAGAGGGGATATTAACGTGAAGTGCTCAGAACCTCAGGTGAGCTTTGCACCAGCTATAATCTTATATCGGATAAAAGACAGTGAATGAAACTTAAACAATATGATTTCGATTTCAGGTTTGACGTAAGTAAATTTAATGCTGATTTATGCACCCTAGATGATTTCCTTTTTTGTATGATTGAGAATCCTTTTTGGGGAAAAAAAACCAGCTGAGTGCAATACAAAGAAAAGGCCTCGAAAGAGTAGTAGACAACATTTGAGCCCTCGCAAAGAGTAATCGTGTACTTTAAGCTCTCCTGGGTTTCAGCGTTCTACTCAGATCTTTTCATCATTGTGGTCTTCAGACATTTGGAAGGCCAGAAGTGCCTTGTGATAATTGCTGCGTGTTCTTCTTTGAGGAGGTGAAATCTCTTAATATTATCCCATGCAAAATTTCTTTTCCCATACTAGATTGCCTTCTTTAAGAAAGTTGGAAAGTTTGTTCTTCACAAGCACTTTTATATCTGAATAATGATGTCAGAGGTGAATTTGTAGAAACAAGATAACAAATCTCATACCAATGTTTTACCTCACTGCTCCGCAAACTTTTTCACTTGAAGTAAAGCATTTCTAGCTAATTTGTTACCGGCTCTGCGCAAATAGTCTAGAAGAGCATTGTGCAATTTTGTAGCAGAGCGTCATAAATTCGTTCCGGAAATGCTCAAAGCACAGAAGGTCGCCTTGCAATTCCCTCAAAAGTTGTCAGAGTAGTGGCACGTGCCTAGCTACTTCAATAGTGAATCCTTGAGTAGTTTCTCATCGAACCATCAATAAATCATGCATTAAAATAGCCCTCCTAAATTCCCGTGAAGTTTTGCACTTCAGCAATGACTTTTTTCACAGTCAGTGCGGCTAATATGGAATATGGAACAGTAAACGACTCCAACATTTTTGCATTGTAAAGGGTAGAGGAAAAGCTCTCGGCTTTGATCATTCTCTAAGGGATGCGCCATGCATTCGACTTCATTAAGTACCGTTGGAGATGATTGAATGCATATCTGGCCTTTATGACTTGCGGTGGCCTACCGATATATCGGGCCAGTGCTGCTATTCTCCCAGAAAAGTCTGATACCAATTTGCCAGCTTCCGAGTGATGGAAGGCTTGGTGAGCCATGGGTATGGCGATCGATTCCATGTGTGTATTGCAAGGCGCATCCAACCACTGCGCCACACGCGCCCTTATATTACATCATGCCTCATGTAACTCTAAGTTCGTATGTTATATCTCTACACTTTACTTCCATTCTTCAAAAACCGTTTGGGCAGTGAAAGTGATGTCGTTCAACACAGTCATGGTATTCGTTCAATTTCTTTTCTCATCAAGCCTTTTATTCCACCGCAGTGCGGAAATTGCTGCGAAGATTTGCCGAGAAAAGCTCACTGTCCGAAACCAAGTAGGTGCTCTGAGGTTTGAGTATTCCAGGATTCCATAGAGTCTCGACTAGGCCAGAATCTTACAACTTTCATTAAAAAAAACGACGACCCTCAAGCAACATTCGAGGTTACACACGGAAGGTTTAAAGATCCTCGGTATAGATGAATGGTAGTAAAGGCGTGGAATGCATGAAGTGCTGCCACGTGCAAAGTAGGTGTGAACACGAGTCCTGTGAAAGAATTTTTCCAAGAGCAGAGGTTTCTATGTTTCTCAACCCGACCGCCGTTTAACCTTAGCATTAATAATGTATACATTCGTGAACTGTTAAGATAACACGAGGGTAATAAAGCTGCTTATTCGACTAGCGTTTCGACGCTTTCGGTTTCTTCATAGCCATATTGATCGCATTCGTCGATCCACAGGTGGTCGTTCTCTTGATTTGTTGTCTTCGTCGACGTATTCAGTGGAATCTTCTTTATCCGCTTCGGGTTGCCTCATTCAAACAGTGCTTCACTCATGAGGATTCCACTCGGTACGACGGTGAAGACACCCTCATCGAGAGGGCAACCACCGGAGGCTACGATGAAGACGGACACCTCGAGGCTCAGCCGAGTAGACCCTCGTATCAACCTCGCTTCTTTCATTGGTTTCGCATGTCCCATTCACGCTCACCGAAACGAATATCGCCGAATGCTCCAGTTGTGTCTATCTAGGTTGGGAAATCAATGTGGTGAACGACTTAGCTCCAGAGCTGCGCAAAAGGAAACTAGCGGCTTGTGGAGCTTTTAAAAGCATCGAGGATGTAATGAAGAAAACAAAGAACACCCGACTCCGTGCCCACCTTTTCGACTTAACGGTGCCTCCTGCTCTAACATTTGCGTCAGAAACCTGTTCGCTTTGTAAGCAGGATGAGAGATCAGTCAGCGTTATTGAACGCGTAGCCGATAGGAGGATGCTAGGAGTTTCCTTTTCACAGGACTGAGGAAAGGGATCCGAAACTCCGACCTGTGTCAACGACCAGAAATCAAAGATGCCGTTCCGTACGCCAAACAGTCGAGGATAAGTTGGGCCGGACACGTAATGTATATGAATGACAACGGATGGACAAGAGACGTTAGTGACTGGATACCTCCGGATGTTAAACGCGCTGCAGAAAGAGCACCGACCCGATGGTCAGAGTTCTTCACGAAAGCCCTAGAAGGAAGATATGATGCTCAACGAGCTCCTAAGGCTAGCAAAACTCACTGGGCTACTCTTGCATGCAATAGGGAAAAATGGAAGGTTTTCTGGCGTCCGGTCGTGTCACTCGACAATCAACAAGACTACAGCTGAAACAGGGATACAGGTGATCAACCACGTTTCAGCGTTATAACCAAGAAAAGTAAAGATTTCTATATTTATTGACACAGTGGGTTTAAGGTAGTGCCCATAGATGTGTTCCACATTTTCTTCGTTTTAAATAATTCGGCTTATCGGGTCGCTTTTTCGAAAAAATATGAAAAACTTGACAATTATTTTTTGTTTTAAATTGCGAGTTAAAATGTGGTCCTTATAAATTCTTTAGCAAAGTGAGGTCACAGTAGGATTTGATCGATAGGATAAATTAGGCATATTGACCATTGTAAATGCACTCGTTTTCGATTAAATACCTTTACAGTGGCAAAAACTCATTAATAATTTAGAACGAGAATGATGTGAGAAGCGAAATGCATAGCTAAGTGGCCAAGCGGCAGAAATTCTAAAAACGTGAGCAGTGGAGGCCAGACCGCACGAATACAGTAACTTTCTTCGATGGGAACCTTTCATAAAGGACTATTCTTGAGTGATGGTCAATTGGCAGTCATCTGCTTTTAAGTAGACATTCAATTTTGAGGTTAGTGGAAAAATTCTTTTGGCTGAAGCTTAGCAATACTTTACTTTTGAAAGGTGATTTTGGTTTCAATTCGGAGTGAATAATCCTATTGATGCTTCCTACTCCAACTGCAATGAAAACTTTTGAATGAATCAAGGCTCGTTTCAAAATTTTCACAAAACAGAGTGGAAGGATTGTCGAATTGGAGGATATGTCTGTCCTAGTGGCTGAGGAACAGAAAGTTACTTTCCGAGGAAAAACTGCTCTTATCTAAAATTCTCGATTATTTCTTTACTATCTTAACCTTTTTTTATTTGCTGCCTATTCTTTTCAACGGCAGCGTATTTTGCGAAATAAAACTATTATAATGTTGAGATATTTGCAAAACTTCGGAGCGCAGGTGTATGTGGTGGGAAATGAACGCGTATTGCTCTTTCCGGTGAGTAACGCGTTTACCACCACACCATGCGGGTCATTAATTTCGCCTGTCTCTCAGCTAGTTCTATCGATCTCTTGCCATCAACAATCACCCGTCAACGGGATTGATCTGAGGAGCCCAAGTCGGCATTGAACCCAGTTAAGCTGAGGCTATATTTATAATCACAATCCTAACCTTTTTTATTTACCATCTATTCTTTTTAACGGCAGGGTATTTTGCGAAATTTAACAGTAGCGCGTTCGTTCCCCACCGCACACACTTGCCGTCCGGAGTTTTGCAAATGTCTCAGCATTATAATAGCTATATTTGTTTACTGTTACTCTCACTGCAAAATCATTTCATATACTGAGCACTGCCGTTGTTACTTTCAGACCAGTCAGCATTTTCCTAAATCAACACAAGACATCCTTTTGCTCCAAAAGTTAAAACAGCTCTTCGCGTTATTTTCGGATAAGGAAATTTGTTCCATTATTAGAACTTAAAAAAACGTTTTGGCCATATATACTGCCTACCTTGCTAAAAATGTTACGAGTTTTCTTGAAAACTTATATGATTCTTTCTGTAATATGGTCTTGTATGGTCTGCAGTGTTTCAACTTATACCATTCTTTTTTCATATCAGCGTATAGTGTGAAATACAAACACAAAGATTCTGAAATGAGAGCAAAGCTACTCTTCTCAAATTGAGCTTCGGACCCTCGAATATTCTATTAGAGAATTCACGAATTTTCCAACACCCCAATCAAGAACTTTGCTCTGTCTTTCTCTTAGGCAATTTATTGCTCTACAGCCGTGGCTAATAATGATTACCCGTCAGCGAGATTGATCTGTCGACCACCAATCGGCATTGAACCCAGTTAAGCTGAACATGCAGTCGAAATATCAATGTTATAACTTTTATATACCACATACTCCTTTTACACGGCATGGATAATGTGGAATACGACCACAACGAAGCTGAGATATGAGCACAAGGAAAATGTTTCCTCTTCAAAAGCACGTGGTTCATATCCAGGTGTGTAGTTTATTCGTCAAGCCTGCATATGGCATTATTTGCATTTGATATTGTAGAAGCCAGAAAAACAATGAAAACCACTTGCGTACTTAGTTGTTAATACGAGACATATGCTTTCACATTTCTCATCTATTTTTTACTTTACGCCACTAGTGGGTCTCAGCAGTTCTGGTATTCGCTTGCTTTCGTCGACTTCGCCATCTAAAAAGTTCTCCTTTTGAGTGCGAGGTCGGCTATTGCTTGAGGATTTTCCTATTGTAATAAACGTTTTTGAATGCTGGTTAAGTCAGTTTTTTCTGGTGTGATAGCCTGTTTAGAGGAATCACACTTCGAATGTATATAGTGAATTCCTCACACTGAATGGACGAAAAGCTTGGTGACCCTGGAGCCCGAAATCGAACCCATGTGTATTGAAAAGCACCTCTAACAACTGTACTGCACGTGCCACAAAATGTTGTATAAACATTTTAATAGTTACAGTTCAATTTGAGTTTCGGAGCAGTGCGAGATGCTATCACCAATCGATTAGCGATAGCGTACTCTGGAAGCACGCATCGGTAGCTTGCGATGCCCGAAGGAAAAAATCACGTGATATTTGTGATAAAAATGAACGTTGACGTGTTTATATGTTTTCTAAATACAGGCAGCTATATCGACATGAGGTATTCTGTGAATGTAGGGAATACATACGAGTATCAATTCGGCTAATCGACACTATCATGTTTAAACTGTAAACCGTGGAATAAGAGAGGACAACGCTGTGCAAGTGATACTATTTCCCACAAACGCGATGCTGCCTGCACCCACTTGGGCGTCACCAAGTCATTCAAATCCAGGCGCGAAAGCTCTAACATGAGGATCCCAGTTTTTCTGGAGAAATCTGCTCTACCAGCATTCAATACCAGTAGTAGAGAACACGGGTATTCTCAAGCAGCACCCGAACCCACATGCATGAACTTCGTTGATGATGGACACTGGTATAGGCATCGATTTGGTTGCGAAACATGTGAGACTATTAGTAGATATTGAAATTTTCGCACAAAATCAGGTAGCACTATACTGGAAATTAATCAGGGAAGTGTCCTGTATGAATGGGTTTAAATGAGGAAAGCTATTTCATTCGTGTGGTGCTACACTCGACTTGATTTACTTCGACAAGTTTTCAGAGACCGGCATAAGTTCCCGGTCATTCAGCTAAGGTTATTCCAACTCTAAAAAATATGTTGTCTCGAAATTTTAGTTCCACCAAAAACTCTTTTGTAGCAAAAAGGTTTTAAAATTTTGACAAGCCGTGTGGACCACCCATAAACAGGTAGAATAAAACCCATTCTGCAAAAACGTTACACTTATATCTCTTGTAAACTAAGAATCGTTTTATCCTACATCATAACTCACAACGACCATTTGCTATATTAACGATCTGCTAACCATCACCTGTCTGCTATCCGTAATCTAGCTTAGATCGTACGCAAACACTCAAAGAGAAAAGAGATCGGACAAGGCGACACCTCTACAATGCACTTCGCAACCGCATTCGTTTGTATGAAAACATCGATTTACTAGAACATTGTCGAATTGAAAAAAAATTTCTGCCAAACTGTCGTCGTGCTAGAAACATTGCCATTTTTCAGCAGCTATTTAGTGGTCAAAAAATGTCATCAAAATATTTCCTAAGATTACTTACTTGGATACTTGGATGACCCACTCTCACTGGTTGTGCATGTCCCATCATAATCTACATTGCGGAGTTCTGCTGGTTCAGCCATTGCGATTCCTTGGAGTTCCGAGGTCATCCAGACCAAAGTCTGCACTAGGTCGTCACTACCACAGGCATTCGCCTCTTTTCTAAATCAAAAGGAGATTTGCCACCATGCGACTAGTTTGGTACCAGGACAATGACGAGCCCTGGTATTGGTTTACTCATAGCTAGGCTTCCTGATGGAAACGTCGAACTCCTTTCTTAGCTTAGGGGACCTTGCCAGTGGAATGAATCCTCCCCCTGTACATCGCATCCCGACATCCAGGCACATCTCCCAGCCAAGATGAGGCGGTAAACGGGTGCCAGAGTTTTCTAAGGTTAGTGAGTTAAAACGTTAAAATGCAACCAAAGTGCTCAACCAAATAAATTCGTTAAGTTCCATATTCTGAAAAGCCAAAGTCCAACGTAGGGCAAATAAAAGCAGCTCGTTTTTCGCTCACGGTGAAAGTAACAAAGTATCCAAAATACCAGCTTAAAAAACTAGAATTTTATTTCATGACAATCAGGTTTCAATGTTGCAAACCCAACAACTGAAACGAGCATAGCCCTCACGTTTTGTGTTGGCCACCTTTAACACATCAGATTTTGGACATGAGGAAGGCACAAATATACCACTTCAAGTTGACAATACAAAGTAACAGTATTACATGGCGTGATCTCTTTTAACATGTGGGCAAACGTCAGCAGTTTCTAGTTCGTTTTCTTGAGTCTGTTATTTGGGAAATTGTAACGATGTAAATTAAATTCTTTGACTATTTTATAAACTTCGTTCCATGCTGGTAGAGCTCATTAAATCAATCCTTAATGTTGCGAAAACTGATACTTGTGGCGGGAATTCCACGACAAGAAATCATTGCTCTCAAGTGGATTTCACGGTTTCACATATAGTGAGCCGATAGAGTTCACTAATGAATGCCCAGTGAACTCGTCAACATTAAAAAAAGAACCAATTCGAATGCAATGAGTAGAACTGCTTGCTGTTGATAAGGGAAACGGTATAAGAAGACTCGAAAAGGTGGACTGCCCAATTGACTAGCAACATGCTTCGCTCTTTTCGTATTTTCTATCTTGTGGTAGTAATCTCAACTCTAGTTCACCAGGTATGTCTTAAATTTTAAAAAAAAACTGGTTATTTGTCTAAATCAGTACAGGTCCGTTCCACAAATTCTTATCAGAAAGATACTCTAGACATAATGCTTGCCTAGATATTCCCTTGGAACCATTTTAACGAGTTGTTCGGGAAAGTTTACAGAACGTACTGTGAAAGTCGCTTTGTTGAAGGCGATGCCTTCTGTGGATATTTCACTGCCGATTTCTCAGAGATGAGACTTGAATGGTGTAATGTGCATGCATGAATCAGTTTGCCGGCCGGAAGGAGTAATCTATGGAAAGCAGCAAATGGAAACCTTGACGCAGAATCTGATTGAAGAGCGCTTTAATATACTGGGAGAATTTTTCTAGATGACTAGCCTTGCGCATATACTGCGCAGATTCAAACATTTTTCCTCCTGTGGCCGGGAGTATTGCGAATATCTTAGAATCATAGTGGTTGTACCACACGTAATGCTCTGGTTTGAAAAATAATAATACGCTGAAAAAAGAAAGTTGACATTAGCGCGTACTATTTTTAATGGCAGGGTATTGTGTGAAATATATCCATAATGTTGCTTAGATGTTAGTAAAACTCTGTACCGCTGGTGTCTACGGTGGGACCGAACACGTTGTTACCCTTTACTAACACATTTCCCACCACAGCATGTGAGCCCTTCGTTTCGCCTTTCTCTCAGCCGTGTTATTCACCTATAGGTGCTATCAGCGTTCACCCATCAGCGGAATGGATCTGGGGAGCACAACGGCATTGAGCCCAGTTAAGCTGAAGCTGTGGCATAAAGCTTATTATTGCAAGAGTACTCAAATTATCTCATAGACTATACGAATAGAAGCAATTGTTGAATACGTCGAGAAATATTCTGAGATCAGTGATATATATATATATATATATATATGATGGATCTATGTAGAACTACACTTTTGTGATCGATAAAAAGGTGAGGCATAAATACAATCAACATCTCTTTCCCGTTACTCCTTTTTCATAAGGGTTACGATTTTCAGACCTCTGAAGCAACTGATGCTCAATGTGATGCATGCACCACATTTGTCGCTGGATTGAATAGTCTGAATAGTAACCCCAATTATTTGGATCCAGTGGATGCAGCTGCATCCGTGCGTGCAGTAAAATTTGTTAAATTTTTTATTATTTCTTATTTCTTCAAACATTTCATTATGGAAAAAAGATATCCAAGCCTTGCAAATATTTCCACCCAAATCTTCTAAAGTTGGTTCTTTGAATTAAAACAGTTTCAGTTTGGTTGTTATTACTTCTTCCCAAAATGCGGCGGATTTTGTGCAGATCTCATCGAAGAAGGCGTAAGGCTGTTTATGAAATGGTACACGCTTCGCCACCATCCCTGCAACAGTACACTTCCCGTCTTCGATACCCGCGAAACCTGCCAGTTTATCGGAATGTGCTCAGCTGCCACAGCAATCCATTGATGAGTAGCTTTTTTGAAGTGTCAATAAGCAATTAATCAGAATTCGCTTTCACATTCTTTTAAAGTTCAGCAGATTAGCTACGGTTAAATCTCTTCTAAGTAACATCACTCTTTGTACAAATTCAACAATACAGGCCAACTACAAGTCAAAAAACAGTGTAAATGAAACCATTAAACTAAAATTGACAGTCGGAAACGGTGGAAAAATATTTTTTGGTTATTAAACAAAAATAAAGAGGCAAAGGATGCCTTATAAGCCTTTTATAGCAGGCTGTCTTAATGAAGGCAGAAAAAAGAATGTTGAAGCTTGAACGGGATTTTATACTGGCTTTGAAAAGTCGGAAGTCCCAGGATAGTAAATCGTAAATGGAAAAGGCAATGTTTATTCCATTCATTCAATAAGTTCTTGTTTGGATATGACCAAGTGCATGCGTGCAAAAGACAGAAGAAGAGAACTATGCTGGGACTAATGGTGGAAGTATCGAACATTACGTGCTTGTAGCACGCATTCGAATGTTTCGTATTGAAAGCGAACAAGATAAAAACGAAAAAATATGGGGAAAAATGAGTGAGAACAAGATGCGGAGCAAAGCGCTATAGTAAATTTGAAGATGGGTATCCGCCTACGTAACTGGCTATTTCTTGTCACACGCGTCCTTCTCAGCACTTTCACATTCACCTGATTGTGAAAGCGACTATAACCTATGGAAGTATTCGGCATCATTTTTTATGTGCTTCTGATTTCGAGTTTATGTTCCTCTTAAAGATGTCTCACTACCAGAAAAGTGATAAGGAGTTAGAAGACAAGCAAATCGTTGACCTTTCTTCGAGTTGACAACGAGCATCTGAAAATGATGATCGAAGTTGTTTCTCTAAAATCACACGAAAGATTGCGGAGCGGAAAACTCGACTCAACCAATCAGCAGTAGGTCGTCATTTAGACGATACTGGTGAAATAAAAACTCCTGATAAAAGGAAATCATACCAATCAAACAATTGCAAGAAAAAAAATCTGTCATGATGAAACATATCCTGTGCCTTTTTCTTGTCTAAGATTGGAGTTGTTTTTGAAAACGGTGTATTATCAACAGAAGATGGGTGTTCTACGAAGGTCATCGTTGATCTGTATTATGGTTGGATAGTGAAAAGCGGGAGCATTGCTGCTTTAGTTTGTACTTTCAATAAAGTGAACACCTTCAGTGGGCTATTCAATATGATTCAGAATTCTAATCTACCAAGGCAAATGAAATCGACGAATACTGAAAAATGTTTCTTCAGTCGTGTGGTTCATCTCTTTTTAGCTAAATGGTATTTCAATCTAATAGTGTCGTTTTAGTATTGTATTTTGAAGTCAATAAATATTTTCGCTCAGGCACAGGTGAGTACGTTACGTCTTTACGTTAGAATACTGGAAATGTTGTTCTGGCTTACATGAAGAACTTTAAGCCAGGTGCTTGAAAGTGTAAACAACTTCACTGGAAGATTTCGCAATTTCACTTTGTAATCACAAAGGTGAGTTTCGAGGAGAGTTCACGTGTCATTGTCAGGAATGCAGCCGTACAGACCATCCGTGAGATTTTGTTGAAAGTAAGCCTCTGAATGACTTCACACTACCTCAAATTTATGATTCAGGTGTAAATAAAACCTTTCTTTTTAAGCTTCTTCTACGATGCAGTTGCTTAAGTGGTTTTCGAACAACACCCAACTTTCCTAATTAGGTGGATGCTTGCAGCGACCGACTTGACTAATCGTGCTAGTTTGTTGCTTCTTTTGAACATGGTGACACATTCCATAACTCTAAAATCATTCTCATAGGCGAGCTAAGATGGCCGACGTTAGCCAGTTTGCAAATCGTTTGGACGCTTGTGCAAAGCAACACTTGTATTTCCTTGAACAGCACTCCACTGTTCTTCTTGTCCATCCGTCACCGGTTCTTCTTATCATATGATAGGGACATCAGTGCATCGCAGTCGATGTGTATTCAGCTGTTTTCGAGGATGGGGTAGGTTCAGAAGATCTGAGCTGCATATTCGGCAAGAAATTGTGATTGCTGGTTAGATTTCAAACTACACTATTCGATTGCGTTTTGAGTGGCGACCAACGTTCTTAGCTGAGTTGAATTATCGCTTTAAGTCTCTGTAGCATAACAATGCGCAGAGAGAACTGTTCAATTGAGAATATGAGCGTGGAGCTCTGGATCCGTTGGATGGCCGTTCTCTTGCTTAAGTGGTTTGAATACAGCCCACTTTGGTCTATTTCTTATGGGTAATTTTTTCTTCATTTTGTTCTCCATTTTTTTAAAGCTTGAAGAAGTACACATGAAAGGTCGCTCTTCTTATCAGAGAATTGGCCAGGTCGACTGGTCGAACCTCATGACGTTTCTTTAAGTGGGTTTCTGCCCTATTCATGCACAGTCATTTTTTTTCTTTTTTTGGGTTAGTGAGCATCGTCTGCGCTCTGCTGGTACTCTTCGAAGAGATGACAAGTGTTAGCAAAAAGAACATTTGAAAGAAATTCTCCCCAGTCAGCAAGCATATTGTACGACAGTAGCAAAGATGGTGACGCATGCTGGTTTCTCGTTGATCATTCCTCCGTCAATCATCCCCACATCAATCTCTTCGGACACTGGTCTTGGAAAGGGTGATCGTGCCCAACTACCTCCACTGGTCAGAGATTTTTTATCTCTGAAAGGAACACTTCACAAGGGTCGTTGAAGCACAAGTAATTTAAGTCTTCCAGCCGCAGTAGCCACCTAAAGAAAGTTACTTATAATATAATTGCGCTTTAAAACTGTGCTTCTCCCCACGCTTTCTGCCGATGTTGAATTTCGGAGAGTTGAAAAAAAGCGACTTTTTGCAGGAGCATGGAGAAATGGAAAAAAAATAGAGCAGAACTTTTCCGTTATCAATCTCAATTTATAAAGGAATGTGGTACTGGAACCATTTTCTTTCATTAGGTGGAAAAGCGAGGCATTATTTTCGCAAAAGAACACAAGGCATTTCTTCGGACTAGCTTTTTACTGCTCTATTCTTAGTAGCTTTTTTGACAACAGTCATATCAATTTTTCAGCAAAGAACTTGTTTAACTGGCACTTATTGTCACTCGTATTAGGTGTGCTGCATTGGGTGTTCTCCGTCGCTTTCTCTTTTCGAGAAACTCTCTTTTCCTTTGTTAAGCGATCACATGTGCAACAAGCAGCCTCAGGAAAACATCGTCGATTACCGAGACTGCTTGGGTGTTATAAGTGGAAAGCTGGAACTAGCGAGCATTAAGTGCCGGGAGGGTGTCCGTTTGGTCTTTTTGCTATAACGTCCTATAAAATGAAAAGGATAAAGCTCTCGGCGTTGATCAAAGGAAGGGTTGCCACCATGCGACTAATTTTATATCAGGACAGCGGTGATTTCTTGTATTGATCTTCTTACTGCTGGACATTTGGATTAAAACGCCCCTAGACACAACCCGCAAGGATCGTGAGGCAGAAATCGATTTTTATTTGTTAAACTTTTATATGCTGCCTACTACAATCTTTTTTACGGCAGAGTGTGATGTGAAATACTACCACAACAATGCTGAGATAGAGATAGAAGTAGCTGAGATATACGCAAAGCGAAGGACCCGGATAGTGTGTAGTGGTGAAGTGCGCTGCTCCCCGGTAAGGACAACAGCGCGTGTTCGTTCTCCACTGCATACACCTGTGGTCCGGAGTTTTGCAAATATCTCAGCATTTCATACGAATGCTGAGATATTCGCAACACTTGGATCCCGGGTCAGATCGAACCACGATTACTCTTTCCGGGAGTCTGCGCATTACACACTGCACTACTGAGGCCTTTCCTTTGCGTTTCTTTCAGCTCAGCTTGGATTGCAGAAAGTTGAATTTTATCGAACAAGTCTGCAACTAGTTTTCCGACCTCAGAGGGATGAGGAGCTTGGGTGGCCTGGAGCGGAATCGAACTAGGACCGTGCTCATGATGATGGACATCACTATCACTGTGCTATATGCCCTCTGTTAATTATACAACAGAATATACATATGTATGCGATTAGCATGCTATCTGCTCCAAACATGAGAAAATGGACAAATGCTACGAGTCATTGGACGAACAGTCAAAGTTATACAACTACAACAACGTTGCTGAGATATTTGCAAAACTCTGGACCGCAGGTGTCTATGGTGGGGAACGAACGCGCTATTGTTCTTTCCGGGGAGTAAAGCGTTCACCACCACACCATGCGGGTCCTTCGTTTCGCCTGTCTCTCAGCTATTTCTATCGATCTTTGCCACAGCAATCATCCGTTAGCGGACCCGCATGGTGTGGTGGTGAACGCGTTACTCCCGGGAAAGGACAATAGCGCGTTCGTTCTCCACCATGGACACCTGCGGTCCAGAGATTTGCAAATATCTCAGCAACGTTGTGGTTGTATTTCGCTTATTACCCTGCCGCAAAATTATAGTAGTCAGAGTTATGTTTATTGGAGAGAAACCGAAGGAAAACTTGCTTCCATTTCAGACCGCTCCAATTATCCTGCCAGAAAACAGCTGCATCACTGGAGTCGAAAGCTAAGCAGCGAAAACATGTTGGTTCATTACTCCTGTCATCTTCTGCACACTAAAAGGTCGCTTGTAAGGATAAAACTGTATAGTTTGCAATAACGATAGAAACGGCGATTGCATAGCGCGGTGTACGGTCTCTCGTATTCCGAATATAGTGGTGAGACGGGTAGACCATTGCGCTTCCGTATAAAAGAATACTAAGTCGGTTAACTTAAACTAAAACTCCGCTAAACTCGCATAGGAAACATAGATCGAGAGTTTCGACGCGTAAAGCTCTCAGCGATTTCGAGGTAAATCCAGGAATCCAAGCAAGACTGCTGGATGATATGCCTCATTATCACGCGAAGTCTCCAAAAATATCTCACATTGCTATTTTGAAGCGATGTGTGTGTGTGTGTGTGTGTGTGTGTGTGTGTGTGTGTGTGTGTGTGTGTGTGTGTGTGTGTGTGTGTGTGTGTGTGTGTGTGTGTGTGCTTAAGCAAGCATTTCAGCTTTCACAGCGATTTAAAATATTTAAAATTGGATATCGTCGTCTTTTCCTTTTCTACTGTGGAGGTGTCTGGTCGCGCACGTACTACTTCACATTGCCAGGCTTTGAATAAAACGAAATCAACCAAAACGTCAGCTGCTGTGAATAAGTAACACGCAATAACGACATCGCGTGTGCTTGCTAAGAAATCGCCGAGTTCATTACAGGTTTATAGAAATGTTCGCTGTGGTTGCAGTAGAGTGTCTAGGATACTCCACTGATTTTCAAATCGACCGTCATTTATCCTCGGTAGTGATAAATAATGAACATGTTTATAATTTGTTGAGCTTGCACGAGGTTGATAAGTACGCTTATTTCGGCTAACGTTTCGGCGTCTTCGTCTTCATCAGAGCCGATGACCCGTGTCTATGGTCCACAGTTGTTCGTTATTGCGATGTGGCGCCTTCGTTGTCGTACCAAGACGGGATCTTCTTCAGTGAACACCGCACGAATGAGACACCATTGATTATTATTTACAACTTATTTTCGCGATAGCTCTTAACATTTCACTTATCAATTCTTATCTGCTTTGTGATGTAATAGCACTATAAAAGACGTTCTACCCGTGTAAAACTACAGAAGCAGTGAAGCCTTACCGAATGGTCTGGCTCTACATTGCTCAGTTCTTGAGCGTTGCTCTAGCGTGTATAGAGAATGGCAAAAAATATGAGCATGGCGATGAATGGGTGAGTGATTCGAAATTTTAGAATTTCTTCTTTTTAAAACAACTCGTTTGCACATCTATTGCTTGTGTCTCAGCACTTCTTTTATTCCATTGTTTTTCTCGAATTCATCACCTGTGATGTCCATCGAGTTTCCTCGTGTTGATTAGATCGACGCTTAAGGAACTCGGTCGTAGTGCAGTAGAGATGGCTCGAAACATTAATGAAGTTAGAGGTGAAGTTAGTGTTGGTGAAACAATGGTGTGAACATGGTTCGGTAATTCCGATTTAGCGATTTCAACCTTTAAGATAAGAAAGGCCACGGACGTTCCAATGAATTTGATAACGACGAATTGAAGTCATTAGTGGAAGCAAATAAGCGAACAGCTGTTCGAGGGCATGTAGAACAGCTAAGCGAAGCCATAGAACAACTTCGACTCACTTGAATCGTATTTGAAAGGCAAAAAACTCGACTAAATAGGTGCCACACAGATTAAACGACAATAAAAAAATAGCTGTTTTGAAGTGTCGTCAGCTCTCATTCTGCGCGACGAAAACAGCCTTTCTGTAGAAGTTGAACGAGTTTGGCTAAGAAACTTTGCCTTATCCGCTACATTCACCGGACCTATCGCCTAGCGACTATCACTTATTCAAGCAAATTGACAGCTTCCTGCGCAAGAAATGCTTCGCCGCCCACGATGACTCAAAAAAAAACGCCTTAAGCGAATTCATCGCTTTTAGAACTCTAGGATTTTGTGCAACTGCAATAAATGAACTTGTTTCTCGTTGGAAAATAAGTGCAGATTCGAATGGTTTCCATTTTCACTGACAAGCTTTTGTGTAAAACAAGTTGTGACATTTTAAATAATATAACCACAATGATGCCGAAATATTTACAAAACTCTGGGCTGTAGGTGTCTGTGGTGAGGAGATAGCGCGTTATTACCCTTTCCGGAGGTTAACGTATTCACCACCACATCATGCAGATCCTTCGTTTCGCCTGCTTTTTAGCCAGTTATCCAGTTAAATATTAAATAATATAGTTAAAAACGCTCGTTTATTTTTGAGAAACCCAATGCACTCGCACCAATCTGCTTTTACATGCTTCTTTGTCGTTCAACTAGAAACTTTTAAGCGAAAAGACATAAAGGATACCAGACCCACACACTGAGAATGACCGTGTACAAATTACACGCTGTGCTTACTTCTGCATATAGCGCTAGCGTTAATGTTTGCTCGCTATATGTTAGCCATATTTTAATATATAGGTCACCGTTAACTTCGTAAAGCATGAAGATAAAAGCCGAGTGCCTTTTGAATTCATTCAGTCCGTTGGACGCTACTGCAACTTGATTGTGAAGGCTCTAGTTAACGTGGCAAAAAACCTTCAGCCAAGTTCTTCTATGTAGGAAAGGTTTACTCGCTTCTAATTTTTGTGAACAATATTCCACTCTAAGAGATTCTACTTAACGTGACAGTGAAGGTGTCATCACCAAAACGACCATCTGTGGAGCACTAGCTCGCATGAAGACGAAAGCACCGAAACTTTAGCCAAGTAGAATTTCTCTATAATAACCTCGCGTTGGCTTAGTCATTAAAGAAACTTTTGCTTAGCAGTGCCAAGGTTCAAGCAAAGTCAATTTCTAAAAGACTAATAGTACTGGTTTGAGGTGCCCTGCAGTGCACAGTAAATCGCTCAGTGCTTCGCCTCTGCACCCAAGCCAATTTGTCCTTCCAGTCTTTCGGGTTCTGCAAATATGTACCGGATTTGTCTAAGTAGATAGAAGTGCTGAATTTATACATCCGTAGATCAGATATATGCATCCAATCACCTCCACCGTGCTTGTTGAAGTCTTCCGTTGGGGATTGATTAACGTAGAACTCTTCGAAATTTTATAATTTATCGTTATTACTTTACTACCACTTGTTACAGCTAATGCTTATTATTATTTTATTATAACTATTACTAACATTGCTAATTTTAGATTGATATGGATGTTTTCAAAGTGAGATGTAATTTTACGTCAAAGGAGAACTGGCGAGTCATCGTCATCGGATGCATTTTACCCAATGGAATTATGGTATTACTTATCACTTACAGTGATTACTATTATTGACAGTGTTGTAATTATTAACACTATATTTCGTAAGGCAAGGACTAAAAAAAAACCTATACACTGACTGAAAATTCAAACCTGGGTCGTTTAAAAAGCCATCAAAATCGTGTTTACCACCTACCACGTGGTGACGTCAATTTTTCGAAACTTCTAATTCGATATGGAAGATCTCACAGAGTGCTTTGGACTGCATGAGAAGAGAATACAGCCGCAAACCAGGTGAACAGTTGATTAAACTGTTTGACACTAGTATAAAACGAATTGAAGACCGAGTGTAGGATTCATTGCCGTGCAGATACTTCCGTCGGATCCACACTGTGGTGAAGACCTGGATCCGACCTTGCAAGGTTAAGTCAGGACTCCAAGAAAGATCAAAATGTTCAACGAGCAATAGGCCGGCCTCAGTACTCCAAGGACCGGGTGCTCCCGCCTATGACATCAGGCAGCGAGACGACCGGAGAGAGGCCACAAAATCTCGGCTTACGTAGGGGGCCATTGTAACTGGATATGACGAACACATGCACGATACGACATGGAGGCTGTTTGTTAATCACTGCGTATAATGTCAAAAGACCCTCCCTAGACGTCGATCATCACGCCCTTCTTGAAGCTGCAGATCGCATGAAATTTCATGTGATCGCACTACAAGAAACAATAATCAAGAAGGCTGACATACGCCAACTAAACAACGGGACCCTTGTAATCCGTGGAGAAAAGGTCCCGTCACGAAATGTGGGTGGTGTAGGCTTTGTCGTCCACCAGTCCATTGTCCATCTCGTCGACTCATACGTAATCCTTTCCCCTCGCATAGGCGCCCTCCGTCTTCAACTGTCGCATCATGAGAAGATCACTATCATCAACTGCTACTCACAGACCGACGCAGCTGATGAGTACGAATTAAATGCGTTCTACTATCAGTTGGAGGAAGTCATCCGCAATTATAAAACATATCAAAAATTTGTTGTTAGAGAGTTATGGAATAGAAAAGCCCAACGAGAGTGAATACAGGATCGGAAGTTTTGGATTGGGAGAAAAAAATGAAAATGTGGGAAATGTCTCGCATGATTTCTGTCCGCAGCGCGTCTCTTCCATGGAAACACGTTTTTCCAGAAGAAAGAAGCAGCCGCTAGACATGGGAGTCTCCTAACGGATTGACTCATGCGGAGATCGACCACATTCAGACAAACAGAAGATGCTACCTTCTTGACATATTGGTAGTACCGTCATTATGTACTGGTTCTGATCACCGCCTTCTTTACACGAAGACTCGATTCAGCCGTAAGTTGGAAAAGAATTCATGTCATCGATGATGTAGAAAGAGTCTAACTGTTTTTGAAGAAAACATCCTGAGCCAAATCCTTTCTAAACGTGACTGATAGATTAGCCAAGACCCGACCGATGTCTCTGTGCCCCTCGTCGAATAACTGAAAAGTTATGGCCACTTCACTACAACTCCTCAAGCAAGAACTTCGGATGGCATCTCCATTTACATTAAGAAACTACTTGAGAAAAAGAGTAAATTGAAGATTGATCTACTTCAGCACGTTTAACACGGCTAGTAGCAAATACCAGTTTCGGAAAAGCTTTGTAGGAAGATTTACATCGGTACAAGCAAAAGAAACTACTGAAAGCAGCAGAGAAAAGAAGCAGTCTGAAAAAAAATGTTCTCGGCACTTGTGTGATTATGATCTTCCGCTGTCAGTCCCGATGAACGAAGATGAAGTCGTCAAAACAACTCGCCATGATATGGAATTATTCACGGAGACGTTCTACACCAACCTTTTCCGTTCCACGATTCCGTCCAGTTCCCTAATATCCCCGCTGGAAACAAGCCACCTGAAATTCTTCCGTCCGAGGTTCGGGTTGCGATAGAAAGCATGAAAAGAGGCACAGCTCCAGGATTCGATGATATCGCTGCCGATATCCTTAGAGGTGGAAGTCACGACTTACATGTACTTTTCCCAAACTGTGTGATAGTCTGCGGAAAAAGTCCCAGACCAATGGAGAATGTTGCGCACGGTCATCTTGCCCCAGAAAGGTGACCGAAGGGATCTTCTTGGCTATAGACGAATATGTTTGTTGAGTGTCCTGTACAAGCTCATCACGAAAACTATCGCTTCGCGCGTATCACGAAGATTGGATGAGGCCCAACTATTGCAACAAATAGGATTTCGAAAATAATTTTGCTACATGGACCACATCCAAACCATGTCCAGGGTCATTGAAGTTTGTCGGGAAAACCACTTGCTTTTAGTCGTAACCTTTATCGACTATGAAAAAACGTTTGGCATCGCCAAAACTAATGCAATCATATCAGCGCTCGTCGACCAAAGAATGGACTCGTCCTACTTAAGAACTTTGTCTGACTGTTATCGGAGCTGCACTACGAAATACAGCTTTTCCTTCGAACTCTTACCATAACTATAGCAAAATCGGTTCGACAAATCGACATAATAGCGCAAAAGCTGTTTAGTGCCACACTCGATTGGGATCAGAAAGGCATACCTACTGATGAAAATTTTCTACCAAATCTTTATTTCGCCAATCACATCGTCATGAAATACTAGCGAAGCAGAGACGATTATTAACGAGATCAACAAAGCGAGAAAAAAAGATTGGACTACGCGTCAATCGAAAGTTCATAAAGACTAAAAAATGCGATGACAAGAAAATTGAAATGGATGGCTCTCTGATTGCAAAGACCACCTTATACGTATGCGTTGGGCGATCAATACACATCAAGAACAACACGGACGAAGAGCTGTAGAGATGAAGGAAAGCACCCTTACGCCGCTTTCGGACCTTTAAAGGAAGCTACCGACCAACTTAGGGTTTTAAAAATTTGCGCTCACCGTTTCGATTCGACGGTCCTGCCAGCGTTTTGTTATGCCGCTGAGACAGAGGTTAATACTATAGCCACGTCGAGAATAGTCCGCACCACTCACAGAGCGCTTGAACGATGTATTCTAAAGTATAACCGGCATTCATAATATCTAGCGGGAATGCGAACTCCTGATCTTCGAAATCTACCAGATCTTCGAGATCGCGAACAATATACATCGGTAGCTAAACACAGATAGGCCAGACACATAATGAAAAGAAGAAGGGCCGATTGACAAAAAAATGTAGAGTGAAGAATGCAGGCGTTCCCAAGGACGGCCACCTACACTTTGGGCGGACGTGTTGCTAACCAAGGTTTGTGGGCTGTGATCGCAGCTGCAGTTGTTTTACAGATAACAGTATGATACTCGCATGCGCCACCATGCTCGAATAAAGCCATCATAATGGAAGACTGTTGCGAGGGAAGGAAACAAACGGCAATTGCAACGGGGTCATCACAACTGGTGAGGACGGACCATCCAGGTATCCAAGTATAGGTATCATACTGTATAAGTGTAGTAAATCCAAAATACTAAAATGTAACGTTAATTCGTTTTAACTAAACTTCAGTTGATCGTATTTATAGCCTACTATTAAGAAAGAGAAACACTACTCATAAGTTGTTGTGTTTACAAGATGAATTTTAAAAAACAGGCCCAAAATTTTTGTAGATACCACTTGGTGGCGAAAAGTCAATTGGTGGTCAAATATGGGACTGCAAAAAACTGGAAAATGGCAACATTCACTTTGGAGCAAGAGCAAAAAGCGCATGTGATAGTAGCCAATATGGTGTGTAAACCAATATCATACCATATGCAGAGCAATTTGGTGAAGGAAGATTTTTTTTGAAGCTTTAGAAAAGAATGACGAAGACGAGTTTTGAAAATCTGGAGCTAATGTCTACTTTTCATTTGCAGCCTACTACAATTTATCAAGGGAGGGTATTATACGAAATTCAACCACAACGCTGCTGAGATAATTGCAAAACTCCGGACCGCAGGTTTTCGCGGTGGGGAACGAACGCGCTATTGTTCTTTCGGGGAGTAACGCGTTCACCACCACACCATGCGGGTCCTTCGTTTCACCTGTCTCTCGGCTAGTTTTCTATCGATCAGTGCCAGCAGCAATCACCCGTCAACGGAATTGATCTGGGGAGCCCAAATCGATCAAGAAAGTCACCAATTTCTTTTCATTTTGATGTTTTTTGATTTTACCTTTCGATTTTTCGAAAAGCCTTCTTTAATCTGGAAGAGCCTTCTGTCTCAGCGCATGCGTTACGTCGCTGGCAACTTACTGGATGCACAAGATGTACCTTCCTTGTAATATCAGAAGTCATTTGAAGTTAAACCATTTTGTCACCATTCGCCATCCAACAGCTATGTTTCTGCCAGAACAACATTAAGTTTTGGAAATAGCTTAAAAATATCTTTCTTTCTCGATGAAGTGTATAATTCCTTCCCATTTCGAATGACAATGCTACGGTGACAAAGACTATTGAGGTTCATAACTCAGAAGCGTATCTCCCACCAAGCATGAGGTGATAAACATCTGGGGTGGTTGGTACTTTTGCACTAAATTGTTATAAAATGAGTAGATTATTTTAAAATTAAAATGACGGCATTCGACCATTCGGACTTGTATTATTTGGTAGAACATATTCCACGATTTCAATGAACAAATAGCAACGATGGGTTTCATTGATGGACGCTCAACTTAGAGAACGACAACTAATGTGGATCCGCATGTGAGACAGCTCTTGAAAAAATAAATATTTTACTATTTTACAAGAGTGATCTTCATACGCAGATCTCACTGGTTTTGGGATTTGATTTATTTTCTCGCATGCAACGTGGTCAAAGGTCTTCGAAGGTTTCTTGTGTGGGCACGGTTGCTACTTGAGAATTGACATTCTTCTTGTAAATGTCGCTGAACACTGGTCGAGTGAGTTCTCCCTGCCGTGTATGAGAGGTGCAGTAGAGCAGTCCCAATTGGATTGCAGTTGGTAAAATGTTCTTAGAAGTCTCTGGCAACAATTTTCCGACGGCGGAAGAGCTAGAGGCTTGTTTCCTCGGTGTGCGGTCGTGACAGAATCGTGGCCGTGACGGAAGGCTTTGCTGCGCGACTATCCTGCGTGTGTTACACATGAGCCTTACTGATAACAAGCCTTCGCCTTCGGTATGTCTGTCGAGAAAAGAGAAAGCAGCTGTTGTTTAAAGCTAAAAGAAAGATTTAAAATAAAACAACTGGTTTTCTATCACTTAGCGATAAACAATCTCTGTTGCCAATAATGTAGTTCATAAGAAGTTTGACAAAAGAATGACAAAAGAAAAAGACAAAAGAAAAGAAAAAAAAATCACAATAAAGTCCGCATGCAAGTAAAGGAATTTCTTGTTCGTAAAATTGTTGTGGTGAAGGAGGTTTATTGAACGCTTTTGAGCGAAGAATTGCATTGTGAGTAGAAGGAACACTGATTGTTAGGTAACGATATTGCACGACAGCATGAAAGTTTCTCATGAAGGGAAATTGATCGCAGCCTTCTATTTTGATCAAATCGAAGACTTCATCGTGTACGTATTGAAAAGATGTTGTGGACGACAATGGTCATTTTTTTTTAGCTATTTGTCATCCCATATGGAGAAATTAACACGAAAAGTGAAATATTTTCTGTTTCAGGTTTTGTGTGGCAAGAGGAGTGGCTGCAATATCGTTGTGGTGAAGGAGGTGTGAAAGAGTTCTTGGGTTGCATCACAGAAACGGGAATATTCATTAGAAATGGAGATATGAAATTGGTAAGTTAAGAACAGATCATCTCACGAAGCTGTGAAGAAATTCTAGTGGTTTACTACTACTTTTTAACAATGAGAAAAATATGTTTGGGATATCTGGTGCACCCAATATGTATATACACACTTTTAATTTTTTCCGTGTAGGTGGATGGTGCCTATATCCAGTGTAAGAAGCATGAGGACGGTTCCGTGGTACTGCAAAGTGCTGGTAGACGAAATAATACTAAATGCAAAGATAGCGAAGGACAGGAGAGGGAAGAAGGTATCCCTTTAATCATTTTTGCTACTTTTCGAATCCTTATTGTTGTACAAGAGCATGTACGGTTAGCGCTGAATAATAGTCGAGGTTGTTCATTTGCAGTCTTAACAGCCCTTATCTTTGACACTTCTTTGTGTAGTTAATGCTTTGATGTTGCCAAATATAGTAACCAAATTAGAAATGATTCGCTGCATCATAGCTAGTAAGAGATTGAAACGTGCAATCTTTCCTGTTTTAGGTTCTGATTGGAAAGAGGGATCGCTACAATTCAAATGTGGTAAAGGAGGTGTGAAAAATTTTATGGGTTGCATCACAAAATCCGAAAGATTTATCCCATATGGAGAAGTGAATTTGGTAATGTTTAACGTTTTGTTTTCTGCCTTCTATAATTTTCATGGCAGGTTACTAAGCGAAATACAACCACAACGTTGCTGAGATATTTGCCACGGGTGATTGCTGTGGCAAAAAGATCGATAGAAATAGCTGAGAGACGTGCGAAACAAAGAACCCGCATGGTGTGGTGGTGAACGCGTTACTCCCCGGAAAGGATAATAGCGCGTTCGTTCCCCACCATAGGCACCTGCAGTCCAGAGTTTTGCAAATATCTCAGCAACGTTGTGGTTGAATTTGGTAAGTTAAACACAGATAGTTTGATGAAGCTTGGAAGAAAATCTAGTGTTTCACCAGGCAATTTGTAATAAAGGATACTCATGGATTCTTTGCATTGTTATCTAATACAAATTTGTATTGTATAGGTGAACGGCAAGCATATAAAATGTGAAAAACTTGCGGATGGTACCATAAAGATGAATATTGTTAGCAGATCCAAATGTTATGCGAAGTGCAGAGATAACGAAGGACGTGGGGTAACTGAAGGTATCCTTTTAATCATTTTTGCTTTAGTGTTATTACCTATATCCGGATAAGAAATAGGATGGCTAGCAGTCGGTTAATAATCGACGTCATTAATACGCATTTATTATGGGGCTCATCGTCGATACTTCTTTGTGTTGTTAATCCTTCAATATTTTAAAATGCACTGGATAGTCTTAAATTAAATCACTATACCACAGCCAGAAAAAAGCACAATGTGGAGCATTTTTCTCTCAGGTTTCAAATGGAGAGTGGGATCACTACAGCTTAGGTGTGGTGAAAACGGTGTAGAGCTCATGGGTTGTGTAACATCACATGGAATCTTCATTCCAAGTGGAGAAGTGAAGTCTGTAAGTTGAATCAAGAGAATTGCGCAAGCTGAGATAAAACGTTAGTGTTTTATTATCCTCTTTATGGTGAAAGGAAAAGTTCATGTATTTTGCATTTATTAACACACCTTTCTACTGTCAAATTCTTTCTTATAGGTGGACGGATACAATGTGAAATGTGAAAGGTCTATGGACGGCCTCGCAACGATGAAGATTGTTGGCCGATCCACGTGCATACGAAGTCGATTTAAACAAACTCAATTAAAACTCAATTAAAGATTCTCATGTAACAAGTTCAGCGTTCGAATTAGAAGTGTTAATTTCCTACTGCACTTCTTTAGCTGTATTTATCGTTTAATTCTCTGTAACCATTTTGTCGCATAAAAGCAGAAAATTAACACGGAAATGCAGTTCAACAGTTCAACAGCGCAAAGTAGGAATGCAAGAGAACAATCTTGTGCCTTGAGTGTGTGTGTGTGTGTGTGTGTGTGTGCGTCATGGAGATTATTGAGCCTCTACTTCAACGTCCGAAGAGAATAAGACCAGAACACCTGAACAAAATAATCCCACCAGTCCTCGTTAACATATTGGCTCGGCTCTTCACACGTTACCTGTCTGAATGCAAGGTCCCTCCTACTCAGTGAAAGACCAGGAAGACCATGTTATTGTTTAAGAATAGTGACCTACACTATATAGGCAACTATTGCCCAATCTGCTTGCTGTCTGTTGTATACAAAGTTTTCACTCGAGTCATCATAAACAGTATTGACAGAACACTACACGAAGGACAGCAATATCAGCAAGCAACGCTTCGAAAACGATTTAGTGCGGTGGACCCACATCCACGCGATAACTAGACACTGAAATATCGCGAGAGTACAAAAGGCCGCTCCATCTCACTTTTATCGATTTAAAGAAGGCTTTTGACTCACGCTATTATCCTTTCCGGGGAGTAACGCGTTCACCACCACACCATGCGGGTCCTTTGTTTCGCACGTCTCTCAGCTATTTCTATCGATCTTTTTGCCACAGCAATCACCCGTCAGCGGGGTTGATCTGGGGAGCGCAAATCGGCCTAGAACCCAGTTAAGCTATGGCTGTAGTTGAAATCACAATGTTTAACGTTTTGTTTTCTGCCTTCTATAATTTTCATGGCAGATCGATAGAAATAGCTGAGAGACGTGTGAAGCAAAGGACCCGCATGGTGTGGTGGTGAACGCGTTACTCCCCGGAAAGGATAATAGCGCGTTCGTTCCCCACCATAGACACCTGCGGTCCAGAGTTTTGCAAATATCTCAGCAACGTTGTGGTTGTATTTCGCTTTTGACTCAGTTGAGATAGAAGCAGTCATGGAACCCATTGGTAATCAGGGAGTTCCTACTCAGTACATAAAGATTCTTCGTGAGTTGTACAAAAATTTCACAACCAATATATCACCATTGTACAACGATATCATTGATGTTAAAAGAGGGGTTAGGTAAGGCGATACCATCTCGCCAAAATTATTTGGCGCTACCCTCCAGAACGTCATGCGAACATTGGTATGGAATAATATGGAAGTGAAAATCGGTGGTCGGCAGTTACATCATCTTCGCTTTGCCGATGGCATCGTCCTTATAATATCAAACATTAGCCAAACGGAACGTATGCTTGCCGACTTTGGTAAAGCCTGTGGAAAGATTGGTCTTCGACTAAATCCCATAAAAACGATCTTCATGAAGAACGGATTGGCTTCGTATGCCCCATTATCACTCAACGAAACGAATATCTCTGAATGCACCAGTTATATCTATCTAGGCCGTGAAATCAATATGATGAACGACTCAGCTCCAAAGCTAAGCAGAAGGAAACGATCGGCCTGGGAAGCTTTCAACAGCACCGAGGATGTAATGAAGAGAACAAAGAACACCCGACTCCGTGCCCACCTTTTCGACTCAACGGTTCTTCCTGCCCTTACGTATGCGTTAGTAACCTGGTCGCTGCGTAAGCAGGATGAAAGATCACTCAGCGTTATTGAACGGGCAGTCGAAAGATGATGCAAGGAGTATCCTGTTTCATACAAGTAAGGGATGGAATCCAAGGGTCCGACCTGCGTCAACGGTCAAAAATCACAGATGCAGTTCTGTACGCCAAACAGACGAAGGTGAGGTAGGCCGGACATGTAATACGTATGAATGACAACCGATGGACAAGAGCCATTAGTGACTGGATTGCTTGGGATGTTAAACCCTGCAGGAAGACCACCAACTCGATGGTTAGAGTTTTTCACGAAAAGCATAGAAGTAAGATATGATACTCGATGAGTCCCTACAGCGAGCAGAACCCATTGGCCTACTGTTGCACGCGACAGGGAAAAATGGAAGATTTACTAACACCCGCTCGAGTCACTCGACAGTCAACGGGACTAGACGTGATACAGATGATCTGCAACTTATATTTACCTAAGTGTCTATACATTTCTTTTATCTACGTTTTCGCTGTGAATGGTTGTTTTTTCTGTATTATCGGAGTTAAATGACTACTATTGCCTCCCTGATGATACCTCTTCCTGGTTTGTTGCTGATAGCACGGATTGAGTAAAATCATGGTTCAGAGATAAGGAAAGCAAGGGCCTCAGTTTGTGTGGTGGATAGCACGTGAATTCCTGTTGAGGGGCGCTCTATATGGACTTGGACAAGTTTTACAGAGAAGAGCATACATTCTCCAAGGTCAACATTGGAGGTTTTGACGCTGAGGTGGGACAATTGTCTTGACAAATGTGCAATCGAGTGTTTTTAACCAACTGGATCGTAGTGTACAAGACTTCCTGAATGTATTGCTCCCGGTGGAATTGATGTTAACAATGTTGTTGTTATTGCTACTATATTGCATAGGACCGTAAGTACGAAGCCTATAAGGACTCTGAAAACTTAAATCTGAATTTCTACCAAACCATCTGAACATTTCACCAGGATAGTGCCAATTTATCGATACCCTCAATTCGATGTGAAAGGGGAACTTACAGCGGTAAACATCATAGGGTCTCCTTCCGTTTTGCACGATAGGCTGCATGAAGATCACCTTCTTCTTTGGGTCTCATTAACTTAGTAAGAATTCAGTCGCAAACAAGTTGAGTTATTGACTGAATTGATTAGAGCGAATATATTACCGATTACCCGTTCTCCAATATTACTATACACTATGAATTCATTTCTATCGATATTTAGTTAGCATGCTCGCGAATTATTATTACAAGCAGAAACCACGTATTTACCTAATTCGATACATTCGATGGCCTCTCTTCATTGATTATGCAGGTCCCAGCATATTTTCCATTCTCCGGAGGTTTGCTGGTATATCCATTGTTGCTCCTGGAGTCCCGAGGACAGCCTAGCCAATTCTCCCCAACCGCGTATTTAGCGGAGGGAAATCGAGTTACTATAACTATTTTTTAAAAGAACTACGAATACATCCACAATTTCTAAACATGTCCATAAAAGGATAAATGATGCCCACATATGAAAATACTAATAGAGTAATAACGGCTAAGTTGAATTTGGGCAAAGATTTAACGGCACATCATGTAATGATCACTCGTAGGGTAAACATACCAGATCTTCAGCATTAAATCAGATAAAAAAGGATGAGCTCTATAAAGCTCTTGGAGTTGATCAGTCCCTGAGGGATGCGCCCTGCATTTGAGTTCATTAAGTACAGCTAAAGGTAAAGGGATTGAATGCAAACCTGGCTTTCACAATGACTTGCGGTGGCCTACCGATGTATAGATCCAGTGCTGCTATTCTCCCAGACAAGTCGTACCATTTTGCCGACGCCGGAGGGATGGAAGGCTTGGTGGGCCATGGGTGCGGGGATTGATTCCACGTGTGTGTCGCAATGGAGCCCTCCAACCACTGCGCCACACGCGAACTTAAATTAGAAGCAGAAAAAGTGGTTTCATGTGGTTTTTGCTCGCCGCACAAAGGAATAACGAAAACGAGCTCTGAAAATATAGCGATAGTTTGAATGTTGAAATAAGTTGCAGCGATTTTCCTCGTCAAATTGTCTTGTTCTTGATTTTTTGGACTCTTCCTTCTTATTCCTTGAATAACCTTTTTCACAACTCACAAAGAACCTTGTTTTTCTCAGCATAGAGGTCGCTTCGTTTGCAATTTGTTAGGTGGACAAGATGTGCTTCGCCGGAAAATCGAAAGGAATTTGAAATCTCGTGTTATCACTTGCACCGTGCATGGAACTTCGACACTCAGAAGCACACCGTCCTCGAGGCTTGATGAGATTGCAAACATCTAGGCAAGGCAGTAATTTTTTACTAAATAATTATTGAATCAGTGGGAGGAAATGAAACTAGAATGAGCCAAGTCTTTAACGATTTAAACTTTCTGAAATCCTGTAATATTTGGTCGAGCACATGCCTCGTTTAGCGCTTCCATATCGTCGTGATGGTTTCCATTAATGGGTACTCAACGATAAAGCGCAACAACTGATATGGATTCGCATAAAGTTTATAACGTTCAAAAATATTTTTTTATTCCACAGGAGCCAGTTTTATGTGTGGATCTCACCCATAGGTTCCCTTATAGTATTCGATTTATTTGCTCGCACTCATCGTCCACGAACATCATGGATGATTTCGCGTGTGGATTCTGTTACTGCTTGACGATTGCCGTCTTTTGTTAATGTCGTTGAATACTCGTAAAGTCGAATATAACTATTGTTTCGAGATAGAGCCACTAGAGCCGTCCCACGTATATCAAAATTAGAGAACTGCTGTTAGAAGAGTCCGCTACCAATTTTCCGACACGGGAGGGATGAGGGGTTTGTTGTGTCCGATTCACGATTGAACCAGAAGTATAGCCGGAATGGACGGCATCATTGCGCTGCCTACCTGTGCCTCTCTGCTCTCTGCGCGTGAATCTAGCTGATGACAGATTAACTAAGTGACTATCGCCAATAGGAATTTCATTTAAAACAGAAGATATCCATCCAATCCAGAATTGATGGGCACACGTGTTGCCCATCGCTCAAGATTACTTAATGTTCACATTACGGCCCTAGTTCCCAGCATGGTCGTCGGACAAAAGGAATAGTTTCTGTTTCGAGCTGTGAAAAAGATTCAAAATGAACTGACTGATTTTCTACCACCTACTTTTGAACATTTTCTGAAGCTAATTTACAGGATGGTGTAGTGGTGAAGTGCGCTGCTCCCCAGTAAGGACAACAGCGCGTGTTCGTTCCCCACTGCATACACCTGTGGTCCGGAGTTTTGCAAGTATCTCAGCACTTCATACGAGTTATATTTCACAACGTACCCTGCCATTTAGAAAAAAAAGGCAGTAAATAAAAGAGTTAAGATTCTAATTTACAGAGTTTATAGAAATTTAGAAAAAAAATACAATGAAGCGTTTGAATGAATAAAGGAATCTTCTCCAGACTTTTTTCGAGCGAAGAGTTGTACGGTGAGTAGCAGCAAAGCTAGTTGTTAGGAAACAGCAGTGCAAGATAATACGAGTTAGTGGAATTCGATTGCGACCAGATCGAAGGCTTCATTACGTACACAACAAGATAGTGTTATGGGAAAAAACTGGCTCGAATTAGTTGCCACCGAAAATGTGGAAAACGTCCAAACTTTACAGGAAACAAAGTTATATAGAAGAAGACTGTGTTACCTAGTTCAGTAGAAATGTTTGCTTTTTTGTTGATATTTACGTGAAACTTTTCTTGGTAACCTATAACGTAAACCTCAAACTTCGGTGGCTAGACTTTAAACAAACAATACAGTAATGTAATATACATACAATCCAATGTTCTATGATGTGAGCTTCTCAGATCAACCCCAATGACGGGTGATTGCTGATGGTACTGATCTATGGGTATACGAAACTATTCCGTTCCTCACAAGCATCGTTTTTATGAGATTTAGTGGAAGATCAATCTATCCACAGACTTTATCAAAGCCGACCCGCATTCGTTTCACATGGCTAATGTTTGGTAGCGAAAATGGTGTAATTGCCGACCATCGAATTTGACCTCCACGTTGTCCCATTCCAATGTTCGCATAGCGTCCTTAACGGTAACGGTGAATAATTTTGGTAAGATGGCATCGTCTTGCCACCTCCTCTTCCGACGTCGATATTAATATCGTTGTAAAATGGTGGTATCATGGTTGTGAAATTTTTGTACAGCTCACGAAGAATCTTTATGTACTAAGTGGGAACTCCTTGACTATCAAAGGCTTCCATGACTGCTTCTACCTCATTTGAGTCAAAGGCCTTCTCTAAATCCATGAAAGTGAGACAGAGTCGTCCTTTGTATTCTCGCCATACTTCATTGAGTCTTGTTATCGTGTGGATGTGGTCCATCGTACTAAATCCTTTTCGAAAACCTGCTTGCTCACATGGCTGTCCTTCGTCTAGCGTTTTGTCAGTTTTGTTTAGAATGGCTCTAGTGAAATATTTGTAGGCGAAAGACAGCAAGCGGATGGACGATAGTTGCCGATATCGTGGAGGTCACTCTTCTTGAAAAATAACGTGGTCTTGCTGATCATCAAATAAGTAGAAGCTTTGCTTTCAGACAGGTAACGTGTGAAGAACCGAGCCAATGTGTTTCGAGGATTGGTGGAAGGTTCTTTAGGTGTTTTGGTCTTATCCTGTCCAGACCTGGTGCTGTTCGATTTCTCACCGAGAAAATGGCATGTCCGATTTCGGAAGGAAATCCCGGTGGTGCAACATATCCAACCTCCTTCATTTCATATGAAGAAAGGTGGACGTGGCTATCGAAGAGATCCAAATAGTATTCGTGAATGATTTTCTCTATTGCCTTTCTGGACGCTGTAGCAGTTGCGTCTGGGCGTCGGAGTGCAATAATCTTGGTCTTGTAATTGGTGAACTTTGGTGAGCTTAGCGAATGATTTTCCCAGTCTCTGCAGCTTTGACCACTACTGCTGCTCTCATATCTTTAAGATCTTCCTTTATCGCCTGTCTGCATCGTTTTGCAAGTGCGGATGTTTGTTCGCGGTTGCCAATAGGTTATGTTATTCCACGCTGGTGTATCAGCTCGATAGTTTCTGGAGACAGAAGTCTCTTGGTGACTTTCGACCGCTCAGCTTTCATAGCGCTAATATGAAGATATCGAATAAGCCGATCGTATTCCTTGTCGAAGATTTCGACAAGGGCATCTTCGCAACAACCAACTGAATTGAATAAGACCTAATTCATAGTGATTGTGGAGCTTCGTTTTTTGAATTTAGCGGCTTTCTTTCCTTTCTGCGAAAAGTGGAATCTTGCAGGAACGAGTAGTTGGTTTGAACCCGTTAAGGATTTAGGACAACAGCGACTTCGGTTGAGAAAAACATTCGAAAAGTTATGTTTTCTTTGATTTGGTCTATTTCGTTATGGTACTCTCCATTGGGAGACTCCCACGTCCCGCGTTGAGGGTGGGGCTTCCGGAATTGCGAGTTACCGTGGATGGTTTTGGACGCCATGATACACATAGAGAGCCGGTCACCCTGTTCGTTCCATTCGAATCCTTGGGTCCCAATGTGACTTTCTTCAGACGTTCTTCTTGGTCCAATTTTGGCGTTGAAATCTCCAATGATAAAACCTTGAAAAATGTGTGGTCTTCTCTGTAGAACCTCTCCAAGTCTATATATATAGAACCCTTCGACCTCTTTTTCGTCATAGCTTGATGTCGGCACGTAAACGGCGAAGGTTGTCAAAGCCAATATTGATCCACATCTTTTTAATCGTAGACGACCGATTAAGGATGCAGGCTGTTCCAATGAATCGATGTTCATGAACAATCTCGTGTTCACGAAAACGCCGACCGCCGACTCCTCTACTAACGCATGTTCCGAGCAACAGTTGTTCTCCCGTATCAAAAACGGCGTTCAGTGAGTGGCTTCGTCTTTCCTGCGCCAAGCCGATGACGTCGTACCTTCTTGCTTGCATGAGCAGGTCTTCTATCGAAGACTCGGATTCAACTGTACGTGCATTGTAGATATAAATCGTCACCTTAATTATTCGTGATCCAGGCAGGCTTCCATTGGCTCTGAGATTTTAGCAGCCTTTTCGTCCTCATCCTAGCCAACGCTGTCGAATAGGGAACTCTTTCGTGGCCAGGAGAATGAAGACCATTTTTTTAACACTGTGCTTAGCATTTTGATACCCACGTGTAGCTTGCTGGACTCTGAACATAGTGGCTGGGTATACTCACGGGTTGCTTGCCAGGCTCTCTCAGTGTGGACATGGGTCTTATTTGTTGGAGGCGACTCCTAACCGCCTCCCATATACTTCTCTGTTACTTGATTGCAGGCTCTTCGCCGAATTGACTCGTAGAATAGAATCCGCATAAGCGAGAACGCACCCACACACGCATGCATGAATACGCTTGGCAAATACAGAAAGTATGTGCAAAATCGACGCATCAAATATTTGGAGTCCATCCTCAGGATCCATTTGATTCTCAGTGAAGTAGAGGTTGCTTTTAGTCGGCGATTAAGCCACGTGGGAACGCGCCACGTGGCTTCGCCACTAACCGACTCGAGATCCCTCATATAAGGGAGCTCCGCGGAATGTTTGTTATACGACAATCAATCTGGGAACCGTCGGATCCGCAATTCTTGAGACCATCACTGCTCTTAGGATTTCCTTGCAGATTATTAAAAAAGCACAACCGTGGAAAGTTGAGATATCAGAAAAACTTAGAAACTCAGTTAGCGTTCAAAGCCGTGATTACCCTAAGCAGGAGTTCACGTTCTATCCACCGCGTAAACCGAAGTCCTTTTTTCCTAACTCTTAGCCATGTTTTTTCTTTAAGGGTGCTATCAGCAACCAATCAGAGAGGGCATGATCAGAGAAGCAGAAGTAGGCAATTTGATCTCATAATACAGAAAAAACATCAGCTCAAGAAGACCAATTTATAAGATCATATAAATAAATATATCAGCAGAAAGAACAATCATTCGCAGTGTAAATGTAGATAAAAAAATATACAATCAGTTAGGTAAATATGAGCTATAGATGCACAAGTAAAATTGGTTGAAATAGAGACTCAAAAATTTCTATGACATAGACACACTCTCCCACACTCACACGCACGAACGCATGCACTCAGGCACAGTCACCAGTTTGCTCTCAGCCACAGATTCCTGCCTTGTGCTATTCAACCTGCTTTCGGTGCAAACTTACTACTTTTATAAAACCAATTTTATCTGTTTTTTACCAATTTATTTTATTTATTTAGTTATTTCAGCTTTCGGTGTTTTCTTCAACAAGCAGATGCCGAGGTTGGTAGTATTGAATTTATTAAGACACAATACCTGACGTTTCGGCGGTTTCGCCTTCATAGGAGTCTGGAAAGGTCAAACTAACATGCGGTCTACTACTCACTACTCTACTCAGGCAAACACTTTCATAACTCTAGCAGATAAAACTTAGCGAGTAAATTTGCATTTGCACAAGAAACAGCTTCATTTATACACCTACAGCTTATTCGTTGCAAGTATTGTAATTGGTGGATAGCAGCTGCACAGGGTAGTACATTGACGAGGACTGTGCCAGTGTCAGGCCATTGAATCAGCCTGAGGTATTGCACCATGTCACGCGTGATAATAGTATTCTAGCTTTATGGCAAGAAGCTGTATGAAAGATTTTTTCTACGCTGTTTTAAGTACGATGAACTTTTTTACACACGACATAATATAAACTGAGTCGCACGGTTTTTAGGAACTCTCAGCAATTTGTCTGATGTGTTTTAGTTTTCGAACTGTTGAGGAAACTCTGACCGTATGTATTGGCTACAAACTCTGAAGCATGCGGTAACTCGCGAGTTCCACTGAAAATATGAGCAGCATCACCAGTTACCATTTCTTTTTCTTGGACACTGTTACTATCACTTCCCACTGACTGCCACGGAGGTCCTTCATATGAGGAATCTCGAGTCGGTTAGTCGCGAGGCTACTTGGCGCGTCCCCATGTGGCCGATAAGGAGTTAATCGCGGATCAAAAGCGACCGCATGTTTTATTGAGACTCAGGTGGATCCAGGAGATGAAGAGATAACTTCCCAGTTTCTGCTCCGCCGATTTGGGGCATACTTTCTGTATTTGCTAAGCGTATTCATGCATGCGTGTGTGGGTGCGTTCTCGCTTATGCGGATTGTATTCTACGAGGCAATTCGGCCAAGTGCCCACAATCGAGTGACAGGGAAGTATATGGGAGGCGGTTAGGAGTCGCCTCCAACAAATAAGGCCCATGTCCACTCTGGGAGAGCCTGGCAAGCTACCCGTGAGCATACCCAGCCACCATATTCAGAGCCCAGCAAGCTAAGCGTGGGTATCAAAATGCTGAACACAGTAAAAAAAAAAGGTCTTTATTCTCCTAGCCACGAAAGAGTTCCCTATTCGGCAGCGTTGGGTAGGACGAGGACGAAAAAGCTGCTAAAATCTCAGAGCCAATGGAAGCTGCTTGGATCACGAAGAACTAAGGTGACGTTTTGTATTTACAATGCACGTACAGTTGAATCCGAGTCCTCGATAGAAGACTTGCTCATGCAAGCAAGAAGGCATGACGTCATCGGCCTGGCGCAGGAAAGACGAAGCCACGCACTGAACGCCGTTTTTGATACGGGAGAACAACTGTTGCTCGGAGCATACGACAATAGAGGAATCGGAGGCGTCGGCGTTCTCGTGAACGCGAGTTTGTTCATGAACTTCGCCTCCTTCGAACAACCTACAACCTTAATCGGTCGTTTACGATTAAAAAGATGTGGGTCAACACCGGCTTTGACAATCTTCGTCGTTTACGCGCCGACATCAAACTATGGCGGGGAAGAAGCCGAAGCGTCCTATTTGGACTTGGAGAAGGCAACACTGATCCACGTGCTGCAGAGAAGACTGTACATTCTTCGAGGTCATCAATGGAGATTTTAACTCTAAAATTGTAAAAAGAAGAATGTCTGAAGAGCGCCACATTAGTAGCCATGGATTGGAATAGAACGAACAGGGTGAGCGGCTACGTGAGTTAATCATGACGACCAAGGCTATGCATGGTACCAGGTCTGGAGAGGGCGAGGTCTGACCACTTAAACAACCTGCCGCCAGTCCTTGTAAGCATACTGGCTCGGTTGTCCACACGTTACCTATCTAAACGTGAGGTCTCTATTCAGTATGGGTATGACCGTGCAATTGCACCTAGAAGGGTGCACTCCACGATATTGTTAGCGATCGCCGAGTCTGCTGCCGTTTGTCGTTCACAAACTTTTCGCTCGAATCATCCTAAACAGGGTTGACAAAACACTGGACGGAGGACAGTTATTTGAGAAAGCGAGGCTTCGAATTCAGTACGACAGACCACGTCCGTGCGATAACAAGTTTCACTGAAGTATCTTGAAAGCAGAAAAGACCCCTCTGTCTCACTTTCATCGATTTATAGAAGGTCTTCGGCTTAGTTGGGAAAGAAGTAGTCATGGAAGCCCTAGACATTTAGGTAGGCGCTACTCAGTACATAAAGATTTTTTCACGAGCTGCATGAAGATTTCAGAACGAAGATATCACCATTCTACAATGATATTATTATGAACGCCAAGAAGACAGGTCAGGTGGGGCGATGCTATCTCAATAGAATTATTTGCTTCCACCCTCGAAAGCATCATGCCAAAGCGAAAACAAGGGTCCGTTCCTCTTGCCCTTTATTTCATACGCAATAAGTGGACCCATAAAACGTTGCTCGATAAGGACCGGTCTAGAGAATTCCGTAAGAGTGATGGAAATACCATCGGACACGCTAAGTTGCCAGCTAGTTCGCAACCGCCTATATGACCGTTTGTGCACAACGAAAAACTTCATAATTTGCTCTAACGGTAGAGACGGTGATTGCATGTGCTCGGGAACAATCTATCTAATCTCTTGTAAAGCGTGCAGAGACGAATACGTTGGGGAAACGGGTAGACCGCTCTGCGTCCGCATAAAGGAACACCTAGTCGGTAAATCTAAATTAAAACCAAACACTCCACTAGACACGCACAGGATGCAGGAACACAACGGAGAAGATTTTGAAGTAGGAGTCACTATCCTCACGCAGGAATCAAAAACATCAGCGCGTAAAACTCTTGAAGCGTTTTGGATCAATTCCAAAAACTCAAAAGTGATCTGCAAGGAGCGTCTTGTCATCATGCGTGACCTGGCGCCTTATCACAGGCTGATTCAATGACCTGACACAAGCACAGTCATCGCCCATGTATTTATTACTCTGTGCGGCTGCCATCCACCGTCTAACTGAAATACTTACAACAAATGAACGTTAGGTGTTTAAATGAAGCTCTTTCTTATGCGAATACAAATTCATTTGTTAAGTTTTATCTGCTAGGGTTATGAAAGTGTTTGGCTGTGTAGATCGCATCTCAATTTGACCCTTCCAGGCTCTAAAGAAGGCGAAACCGCCGAAACGTCGGCTATTGCAGCGTGATAAATTCTATAATAACAACCTCGTATCTGTTTATTGAAGAAAACCAATGCTCTGAGGTTATCCCTTCTTGTTGTTAACTAAAATTGGCATTGAGGCAAGTCTACAAGCGGCTACAAGGTAAACTTGTCAAATATTTCGCTGCGAAAACTATGAACGATTCGTTTCGTCGTGGAGAACGTCTGAAGGTACCCATATCAGGTTCTGCATGATAAGGTTTCGGCGAATTTGATGGTTATATTTTCAAATCTCTGTCTCTTAGAATGTACTAAAGGTTTCTGCTGAAAGTAAATGCGAACTTTTTCACTTATTTCGTTCGAAAGATTTTCGAGCAAAAATTCCCTAACTAAAACATCGGCACGAAAAGTCTCATGCAAACCTGTGGCTTTCACGGAAAGGTATGCTGTATGAAAGAATAACTAACAAGTTCAATGGCAGTAGAAAGCAGTAAGAGTACGAAAATCCGGTACTATGATGTTTCTTGTTCCGAAAAAGAACTAAGTAGCAATCTGCGTGGTATTTTGCTTCACCGAGACGACCACTTAGTACCTCCCAAGGGATTTCTAGCACTACCGCCACCCCCAGCTAAAAAATTGGTAAACATGATGTTCTTCCTTGGTTGGGTTGGATTATCCGAGTATGTGCGGCGCCATATTAAACGTGAAAGTAAAATGTTATCGGGAAATTCTTCGTTTCGCAGCGAATCAAATAAAACGATAAGGAAATGCTTATTCAGCTTCATGTAGCGTTCAAATTCTCGTAAAAGTGCTGATGGCGCTAGCGATTTGTCATAAGCGAAACAAAAAAGGCCGAACCAATTACATTCGCTAACAGGAAGGCGTGCTTACATTTATCCTGGTATTGAATGTGGAATATTCAGTTTTACTCACCACTTCGATTAGCACAGCAATGTCACTAGGACTCTGGAAGAAATGCTTCCCGGTACCATTCTCCAAAACTCGTTAGGTGGCAGGTGCCAATAAACAGTTCCTCGAAATTTGACGTAAGGCCATCGTATGCTACACAATGGCAGTGATGAACACCATCACGGTACTTTTTATGAATGATTCTACTACTGTCTCACTGAGTTTCTCATCTCTCTGTGGTCGGAAAAATGGTGCCTGGGTAATCAGAAAAAAAAATCACTTATTGGAGTCTATGTAGGAACGCCATAGTCATTCCTGGAACTTGTTGGGCAATCCTCTCGACCTATATACTACGATGCTTAGGATAGAAGAAAAATCCTCATACACTAGTCGAAGTCACACGTAAAGAATGGAAGACCTTGGTGGGCGATGGATATGAGGAAACGATTCAAATGAGAAAGTGTTGGGATCGGCAGAGCAGATGTGAAAAACGTTCTGTAGAATAAAGAAAAAATTTTAGTTTGCTTTTTTTATGCGCAGAGATTATTGAACAGCTGTTGAAAATGCGATATGAAGCCTCTGCATATGGTACAGCATTTTTGTAAGTCTATAAGGCGAGCTATACCGTCATCCATTAAAGAAAATTTTTGAATTGTATCGAATTTATTCCGGCGCAGTTTGCCCTTTAGTAAGATTTAGCAACATTTTTTTTAAAGTGCCATTTTAAGCAAAAAATTTGAAGTAATAACACCTGTATCACCTCTAGTCCCGTTGATCATCGAATGACTCGAGCGGGCACCAGTAAATCTCCCATTTTTTCCTGTCGCGTGCAAGAGTAGCCCAGTGGGTTTTGCTCGCTCTAGGGATACGTTGGGCACCATATCTTTCTTCTAGGCTCTTCGTGAAGAACTCTGACCATCGGGTCGGCGGCCTTCTTGCAGTGTGTTTAACATCCTAAGGAATACAGTCACTAGCGGCTCTACCTCTTCGGTTGTCATTCACGAGCATTACGTGTCCGGCCCACCTTATCTTCGACTGTTTGGCGTACTTTGATTTTTAACCACTGATGCATGTCGGAGCTTTCTCTCCCTTACTTGTATGACTCTGGATACTCCTAACATCATCCTTTCGACTGCGCATTGAATAACGCTGAGTGATCTTTCATCCTGCTTACGCAGCTACCAGGTTTCTGACGCATACGTAACGGCACACGGAGTCGGGTGTACTTCGTTCTCCTCACTACTTCTTCGATGCGCTTAAAAGCTCCCCAAGCTGCTCGTTTCCTTCCGCTCAGCTCTGGACCTAGGTCGTTCATCATATTGATTTTCCGACCTAAATAGATATAACTGGAGCATTCGGAGATATTCGCTCCACTTAGCGTGAATGGAGCACAGGAAACCAATCCGTTCTTCATGAACATCGTTTTGGTGAGATTTAGTTGAAGACCAATCTTTCCACAGGATTTATCAAAGTCGGCTAGTATGCATTCCACTTGGTAGTATACATTCCACTTGGCTAATGTTTGGTGTCATAAGGACGATGTCATCAGTAAAGCAAAGATGACGTAGCTGCCGGTAATCAATTTTCACTGCCATATTATCCCACTCCAATTTTCGCATAACGTTATGGAGGGTGGCGGTAAATAATTTTCGCGAGATGGTATCGCCTTACCTAACTCCTCTTCTGAGGTCAACGTTAATATCGCTGTAGAATGGTGACATCTTGGTTTTGAAATTTTTGTACAGCTCACGAAGAATCTTTATGTACTGAGTAGGGACTCCTGGCCTGTCAAGGCCTTGCACGACTGCTTCTATCTATATTCAATGAAAGGCCTCCTTAGAATCGATGAAAGTGAGACAAAGCGGTCTTTTCTACTCTCGTGACGCTTCAATGAGCCTTGTTATCGTGTGGGTGTTGTCTGTTGTACTAAATCCTTTTACAAACCCTGCTTCTTCACACGGCAGCTCTTCATCCAGTGTTTTACCAAACCTGTTTCGGACGACTCGAGTGAAAAGTTTGTAGACGACGATAGCAAACAGATTGGGCCATAGTTGACTATATCGCGTAGGTCACCCTTCTCAAACAGTAACACGGTCATGCTGGTATTGCACTGAGTAGGGACCTTGCATTCGGACAGGTAACGTGCGAAGAGCCAACCCAGTGTGTTTACGAGGACTGGTGGAAGGTTCTTCAGGTGTTCTGGTCTTATCCTGTCCGGACCTGGTGCTCTTCAATGTTTCACCGACGAAATGGCATGTCGAATGTCGGAAGGGAGAACCAGTGGTACGGCATATCCATCCTCTTTGTTTCAAACGACGGAAGGTAGATGTGGCTATGGAAGAGATCTGAGTAGTATTCGTGAACGATTTTTTCCAATGCCTTTGTGGACGCTTTAACTGTTCCTTCTGGGCGTCGGAGTGCAATCATTTTGGTCTTGTAATTGTCGAAGCTTCGGTGAACTTTACGAACGGTTTCTCCAGGTTCTGCAGCTTCGACCATTACTGTTGCTATTCTCTCTTTAAGACCTTTTTTCATCGCCTCTTTGCATTGTTTTGCAAGTTCGGACGTTAGTTCGCGGTTGCCTGCAGCTTGTGCAATTTCACGCTGAAGTATCAGCTCGAGTGTTTCTGGAGACAGACGTCGATGTTGAATGAGCCGATCGTATTCTTCGTCGATGTTATCGACAACGGCGTCTTCCCAACAGCCGACTAATGAATTGAATAAGTTTCAGTTTGCGGTGGTTCTGGGACTTCGGTTTTTGAATTTAACGGCTTTTTCTCCTTTCCGCGAAAAATGAAATCTTGCACGGTGTAAACGGTGGTCTGATCTCGTGTAGAATTCTGGAACAATAGCGTAGAGACATCGGTTAGGCGAAACCTATTTAATGCGATGTGGTCTATTTCGTTATGGTACACCCCATTGACACACTCTCACGTTCAGCGCTGATGGTGGGGCTTTTGGAATTGCGAGTTCCACCCTTTTCGGTTTATTCTAATCCGTGGGTCCCAATGTGACGTTCATCAGGCGCTTTTCGTGATCCATTATTGGCGTTGAAATCTCTAATGATGACCTTGAAGAACTTATGGTCTTTTCTGCAGAATTTATCGAAGTCCATATAGTTCTATAGAACGCTTCGACTTCTTCTTTGTCATAGTTTGATGTCGGCGCGTAAACGACGAAGATTGTCAAAGCCGGTATTGATCCACATCTTTTTAATCGTAGACGACCGATTAAGGATGCAGGCTGTTCCAATGAATCGATGTTTATGAACAATCTCGTGTTTACGAGAACGCCGACCGCCGACTCCTCTACTAACGCATGTTCCAAGCAACAGTTGTTCTCCGGTATCAAAAACGGCGTTCAGTGCGTGGCTTCGTCTTTCCTGCGCCAGGCCGATGACGTCATGCTTTCTTGCTTGCATGAGCGTCTTCTATCGAGGACTCGGATTCAACTGTACGTGCATTGTAGATACAAATCGTCACCTTAATTATTCGTGATCCAGGCAGGCTTCCATCGGCTCTGAGATTTTAGCAGCCTTTTCGTCCTCATCCTGGCCAACGCTGCCGAATAGGGAACTCTTTCGCGGCCAGGAGAATAAAGACCATTTTTTTAAAACTGTGTTTAGCATTTTGATACCCACGTGTAGCTTGCTGGGCTCTGGACATGGTGGCTGGGAATACTCACGGGTAGCTTGCCAGGCTCTCCCAAAGTGGACATGTAGCTTATTTATTGGAGGCGACTCCTAACCGTCTCCCATATACTTCCCGGTCCCTTGATTGCGGGTTCTTGGCGGAATTGACTCGTAGAATACAATCCGCATAAGCGAGAACGCACCCACATACGCATGCATTAATGTCCGTAGCAAATATAGAAAGTATGTCCCAAATCAGCGAAGCTGAAACTGGGAGCCTATCCCTTCATCCCCTGGATCCACCTGCGTTTCAGGGAAACATACGGTCGCTTTTGTTCCACTATTAACTCCCTATCCTCCACCTTGGAACTCGCCACGTAGCCTCGCGACTAACCGGCTCGAAATCCTTGATGTGAGGGATATCCGTGGTTATAAGATCATATAAATAAATATATCGACAATCTATGCCAAGGTTTATAGAAAGTCTGTCTTTTGAGTTATTAAGAAATGTCCCAGCTTGCCGAGTTCGATGAATCTTGTGGAAAAATTGATCTTCGACTAAGTTTCACATAACGATATTCATGAGGAACGGATTGGTTTCGTATGACCCATTCACGCTCAACGGAACGAGTATCTCCAAGTGATCCAGTTATGTCTATATCGAAAAATCTACATGATGAGCGAATTGGCTCTAGTGTTGGGCAAAAGGGGACAAGCGGCTTAAGAAGCTTTCAATAGATTGAGGATACGCTGAACAGCAAAAAGAGTAGCCGGCTGACGTCGCGTCACCTTTGTGACTGAACGATGCTTCTTTCCCAAACATATACGTCAGAGACCTGGTCGCTGTGTAAGTTAGGTGAAAGCCACTCGTCGTCATTGAACGAGCAGTCGGAGGGACTATGCTGGGAGCATCCAGTTTCGCGCAAGTGAAAGAAAGGATCCAAAGCCTCGACATGCATCAGAGACGAATAATTAAATATGACATTCTATAAGCCAAAGAGTCGGAGGTAAGATGGGGCGAACACAATGCGCATGAACGGCAACAGATGGACAGAAGCCGTTAGTAAACGGATTCCTAGAGATGTCAAACGTACTGCAGGAAGACCATCGACGTGATGTTGTCCTTTATGAAAGCCTATAAGAAATGTATGACTGATCCAGATCTGCCATAGCGACCATGTATTATACAAATACATTCATTGTAATATTTAATAGGAGCGAATTAATAGAATATCACCCAAAGACTTCAATTTCGAAAGCTTTACATTTCGCATGAAATGCTGAGATATTTGCAAAACTCCGCACCACAGGTGTATGCAATGGAGAACGAACACGCGCTGTTGTCCTCACCGGGGAGCAGCGCACTTCACCACTACACTATCCGGGTCGGGTCATCCGGGCTTTACATTTCATCAATACTGGTTTGATACTGTGTAACCCAGTCAAACCCGTTTCATTCGAAAGTCGCGATGTTGACAGTGGACCTATCTAAACAGGCATCTGCCATCTATGAAGATTAATAATTGAATATGGTATAATCTAGAAATAGCCTGCGAGCGTTATTCTGGGTTTCCAAGGAAAAACCATCTCGTTTATCACTCAAGAGCACAAGACTGCCGCTTTAAAATGGGAGCTGAACCCACAAGTAGGGTCAAAAATCTTCGTTACGATGGACACAAGGCAATGAGACGAGCGGAAGGATTACTGCAATTCGCATTGCATTCGATTATGGAGCATAAAGGATAAAGGATGACGCTTCTGCCGTTGATAAGGCACTGAGGAACAACTCTTACGTTGGTATTTATCAGGCACCGTGAAAGTGATTGAATGCATGCCTTGGCGAAAACAGGCCTGGGTGTGATTTAGCGACGCATCACGTCAGTGTTGATAGTTCCCTAGATAAATTAAAGGACAATGTTGGGCACCCAGGAGAGATATTAAGACATGGTGGGCATGTCGTAGGTACTAGAGCTATAGACAATCGAGAGACAGACAGACAGACAGATAAGTAGACAGACAGACAGACGGACAGACAGACAGATAGATAGGGAGGCACACACACACACCCACACACGCACACGCACACGCACGCACGCACGCACAAACACACACAGACACATGGGCTTAGTGAAAATTGACTAGAAACCCTAAAGTCATGCAGTAACTCACGTGCTTTTCTGAAACACGGCTAGCGTCAATGGTTAGCATTCCGTTCGCCTTAATACTGCCGTGGTTACCCCTTTCGCACTGCTTAATTTCATCTGGCATTCAAATGTTGAGCTTTGCATTTACACGAGCATTAATATCCACTGTTGTGTATCACTGACATTGTCGTTTCAATCGCTGCTGCTTAAAGCTACTCTTATAGCGAGCTAAACCACTTGTAATCTTCATCACATTATGCTGCATTTTTCCTCTCTATTATTTCACAGGACTCGTCCCATCCTCGCATCTACTACGGGGATCTTCAAATTTCTTGCCTTTGATTCGTTTTCTTCGGTCGTCTCCGAACGTTTTCAAAGAATTCGCATTTCACTTCAGTTCCTACTTGAGAAATTATTCTTCTTGTAAATGTCGCAGAATGCCGAACAGTCGATTTTTTTAGAATCTTGTAGACATCCAGGCTCAAGCGTAGACATCCATGTAGGTTAGAGAAGGGCGTTGGGGAAAGAGCCAGCACCTTTCCTTCATTACTAAAGGCAAAACTAGCCCCTGCGCTAGACATCCGGAAACTTTTCAGAACTCTTTCCAGTTATCTGCGAATTAGGTACGGGATCTGGCACTTACGGAGCATTTGACAAATAATCCACGAAAAGTGAATAAAAAATAAAAAATATTCTTTATAGCTGAAGTTCCCAATTTGGACACTGAACCAGTTACATGACAATGTTCAATCTAACGAAAAGCTTTATTTCGGTTTAGCAACAACCTCCATCGTTATGGCACAATTCCCACGCCTCTCATTTTCTCCATACTGGTGGTGGCCATAATGGACGTGGACCAAGGTAATCTGGAAGATAAAAGTTCGCAATAGGTACATGTACTTTGTTCACGTGATCTGTAATTACGTCGGCAGTGCGGTTGCCCATACTTTTTGCGTTCGATTCGTCTTACTCGGGTTCGTCGTCCGCTGAGCTTTCCGAACAATGTGCATATTTGCTCTGCTGCTATTTTAGAATTTATTTTTCTTTGTGAATGACATGGAGTCTCAGACAATTCTGTTCTTCTTGGAATCTAGTAGACATACCGGAGACTAATGCGTTCCTACGTAGACTGGAGAAGGGCGTAGTATAGGAAAACGGCTCCTTTGATTCCTGACTGATGGCAAAACTAGCCACTGCGCTGGACATGCGAAAATATCCGAACCACTTTCCAGCCAGACATAAATTAGGTATAGAGGCTGGCATCTACGGCGTATTTAACAAATACTCCACGCAAAGTGCGCAAGGAAGGAAGGAAAAAGGAACAAGTAGAAGAATATTCTATGGTTAAACATTTCCAATTTTGATACTGAACCTATTGCATGACAATGGTCAGTCAAACGATAGATGTTTAATTTTACTTACATTGACGCTCTAGTTTTGCACCGTATATATCGCTAATGCATTTATGGTTAGCACCCCATACCTAAACGAAACAAAATAATAGCGGAAACATGCAATGGCAAACATAAAAGACGAAGCAGCTTCCTACTCTGTTTTAAAAAAAAGAGAAAACATCATATTTCACTTCCAGCTTCATCATATTATGTGCATTCAACTTACATGCGCCTGATAATTAACGTGAATGTATGTTCCACCTGTGATGCATCCCAACACCGTTCTCACACCTCCTCTATCACATCTATACTCTCCCTCTACGCGTTGTGTTTCCCTCCATACTTCACCTGATAAAAAACGTTTGATTTTCTAGTTTCTGCCTCAGGATAGTACATCGGTTCATTCCAAAACTAATTGGATAACGTTTTTGTTTTCTGCCTTCTATAATTTTCATGGTAGGTTACTAAGCGAAATACAACCACAATGTTGCTGAGATATTTGCAAAACTCTGGACCGCAGGTCCGATGGACCGATTTGCGCTCCCCAGATCAACCCCGCTGACGGGTGATTGCTGTGGCAAAAAGATCGATAGAAATAGCTGAGAGACGTGCGAAACAAAGGACCCGCATGGTGTGGTGGTGAACGCTTTACTCCCCGGAAAGGATAATAGCGCGTTCGTTCCCCACCATAGACACCTGCGGTCCAGAGTTTTGCAAGTATCTCAGCAACATTGTGGTTGTACTAATTGGATATTTCGTAATATCAACATTATATGCACATAGAGTTGTCAAAGATAAAGGCCGTTATGGCTGCAATTGAACCACTTCGACTATTAATCTACGATTGTCTATCACAGCCTAAACGATCAAAGGATACCTAATTTCCTCCCACGTCCGTTTATACCTTTGCACTCGTATTTTTCAAGAACCGGCATTGTGGTATAACCGTTTGCACGCCTCTTACACTCGAAATGATAACCATCCACCTTAACGAGAAAAATTTATGAAGGGGTGTGTATTATCAAACATAAAGAGCCCAAGAAGTTCGTGGTTGACGAAAGACCAGATTTTATTCACAGCGCCACCAAGACATCTGCATTCAACTTACCGATTTAAGCTCTCCTTCACGAATGAGCACTCCAGATGTCGTAATGCATCCCATCAACTCCTTCATACCTTCTTTACCACATTTATACTGCACCGACCCTTCTTTCCACTCAGAGCCTGAGCCAAAAAAATTTTTCCCTTTTCGTTCTTCTCGCACCTTGCTACAGTAACTCATTTCAGAACTAGTTATATCTTTCGCAATATCACAGCGTTTCCTACACCAATAAATGTTAAAGATGAGAACCATTATCATCGGGAATGAACGAACTCGACTATTAATCTATGGTAATCCATCAGAGTTGAAATGATTAAGAGATACCTTCTTCCCACTCACGTCCGCTGCTGTCTTTGCACTTCTTTTTGGACCTTCGAAGAGGCAGCAATGCGGTATAACCATTTGCATACTTCTTGCACTCGAGATCATAACCATCCACCTTAACGAGAAAAATTTATGAAGGGGGTGTGTATTGTCAAACATAAAAAGCCCAAGAAGTTTGTGGTTGACGAAAGACCAGATTTTATTCACAGCGTCACCAAGACATCAACATTCAACTTACCGATTTAACCTCCCCTTCACGAATGGGCACTCTAGATGCTGTAATGCATCCCATCGACACCTTCTTACCATCGTTACCACATTTATACTTCACCGCATATTCTTCCCACTCAGAGCCTGAGCCAAAAAAATTTTTCCCTTTTCGTTCTTCTCGCACCTTGCTACAGTAACTCATTTCATAACTATTTATATCTTTCGCAATATCACAGCGTTTCCTACACCAATAAATGTTAAAGATGAGAACCATTATCATCGGGAATGAACGAACTCGACTACTAATCTATGGTTATCCATCAGAGTTGAAATGATTAAGAGATACCTTCTTCCCACTCACGTCCGCTGCTGTCTTTGCACTTCTTTTTGGATCTTCCCAGAACCTGCATTGTAATGGAACCGTTTGCACGCTTCTTACACTCGATATCATAACCATCCACCTTAACGAAAAAAATTTAGGAAGGGGATGTGTATTATCAAACATAAAAGCCCAAGAAGTTCGTTGTTGACGAAAGACCAGATTTTATTCACAGCGTCACCAAGACATCAACATTCAACTTACCGATTTAACCTCCCCTTCACGAATGGGCACTCTAGATGCTGTAATGCATCCCATCGACACCTTCTTACCATCGTTACCACATTTATACTTCACCGCATATTCTTCCCACTCAGAGCCTGAGCCAAAAAAATTTTTCCCTTTTCGTTCTTCTCGCACCTTGTTACAGTAACTCATTTCAGAACTAGTTATATCTTTCGCAATATCACAGCGTTTCCTACACCAATAAATGTTAAAGATGAGAACCATTATCATCGGGAATGAACGAACTCGACTACTAATCTATGGTTATCCATCAGAGTTGAAATGATTAAGAGATACCTTCTTCCCACTCACGTCCGCTGCTGTCTTTGCACTTCTTTTTGGATCTTCCCAGAACCTGCATTGTAATGGAACCGTTTGCACGCTTCTTACACTCGATATCATAACCATCCACCTTAACGAAAAAAATTTAGGAAGGGGATGTGTATTATCAAACATAAAAGCCCAAGAAGTTCGTTGTTGACGAAAGAGCAGATTTTATTCACAGCGCCACCAAGTCATCTGCATTCAACTTACCGACTTAACCTCCTCTTCAAGAATGAGCACTCCAGATGTTGTAATGCATCCCATCAACTCCTTCATACCTTCTTTACCACATTTATACTGCACCGATCCTTCTTTCCACTCAGAGCCTGAGCCAAAAAAATTTTTCCCTTTTCGTTCTTTTCGCACCTTGTTACAGTAACTCATTTCAGAACTAGTTATATCTTTCGCAATATCACAGCGTTTCCTACACCAATAAATGTTAAAGATGAGAACCATTATCATCGGGAATGAGCGAACTCGACTATTAATCTATGGTTATCCATCAGAGTTGAAATGATTAAGAGATACCTTCTTCCTACTGCCATTCAACGACCTCGACAAAAATCGACAGCTTCCCATCTGAGTTACAACAATTAAAAGATACCTTCTTTCCGCTCACGTCCCCCGCTATCCTTGCATTTCGTATTATTGGGTGTTTCTCGAACCTCCATTGTAATGGAACCGTTCTCATGTTTCTTGCACTCGACGTTGGAACCATCCACCTTAGAGAGAAATGTTTATAACGAGCATATGTACTAGTGAACGTAAAAGCCTGAAAAGTCTCTTCTTTTATCGTAAGAAAAATGATGAAACACCAGATTTCATTCTCGGCGTCATCATATCGTCTGTATGTAACTTACCGACTTCATTTCTCCATTAGGAACAAATATACCAGATGTGAAGCAACCCATGAACTCTTTCACACCACCTTTAGCACAAGTAAATTGCAGCGTCTCCTCTCTCCACACTGAGGCTGAAACAGAAAATGTCCCACTTTTCGTTATCATTTATCTCTATGAGAACTTCAGTCAGTCAAAAAACGGCCAGTGTCGTTCTACAAGGCGAAGCGTTCGATTTGAACAACATAGAAGACTACTATAGATTCTGTTTTATTAGAAATTCCCATTTTGTCCTCATCGCTGGAATTCAGAACGATTCATCTTGACGTGCAACCACCCGTATTCATAATAAAAAAGAAAATGCTCGAGAAGCAGCCGAACCCATGACAGAGCTTCACTGGCGATAGCCTCGTGGAAATGAATCGAATGCCTGAAGTGCGAAGACCCCTATATGAACAAGCGTCGCGTAAAATTGGAAAAAAATGCTCATGGTTGTTATTTACTTTAAACACACTATGTCCTTTTAAAGCTGATCCATATCACGTGTTATGCATCATCGTTGAGGATCAATAAAAAGAAATCATCACGTCGCTAACATTGAACGGCAAACGTAGCGCGTGTTCCACCAAATATTATAGGCTTTCAAAAAGTTCACACAATTGAAGGGTCTGTTCAAACTAAACTCATTCTTCGCACTGATCACTGGTCCCTAATTGAGTACAAATTTGCCAACTTCTCTTTAGTTTTGTCGCCTTGGGAGGCTTGGTGGAGAACCTGCTTCTAAGTGAAAAATCTCGATTGGTTTCATCATCATAGTTTCGTCATTGGAAATGAGGAAGAATTGATTATACATTTGGAAACAAAGCTATTCGTAAACTAGGGTCAAAAAAGAGTATTTTACTGACAAGAATATGGCTATTTGGTTACGAAAGGTTATTAAAGAAGAAGACTTCAAATGGATTTTCATATTTCAGAGAAAATAAATCCTCTCCTCGGCTTGGGTTACTAGCGAAATGACACATGCGCTGAGAACGACATGATTCTTCGTCACTTGTTAAGAAAGATTCTTCAAGAGATCAGCGACTCGACAACTTCAGGAGGAAAAATCACCACGATTCTCTTCTCTGCATAGAACATTGAAGCCATTGCTCTGTTTTCAGAACTCGTCTTCGGAATTGTTCTCTGGGATTTCGAAAGACTATGCAACTGCACTTTTTCTGGCTCTCATGTAATAGTGAAAGAGTGACTTGCTTACCGTATGGGTGGCCATCACATGATGGTGTGCCGTTCGATCTTGGTCTAAGCTCAGCATGGTCATTATCAGTCTTTTTGCATTCCCATACGCGGCCATCAATTAGCCTTTCGTCGCAAACTGGTACCTAAAAAATTCCTAGCATCCCTTTCACTGAGTATTCGTCTTGTTAACTCGACCTCTTTTCGGCGACCACATGGCATCTTCTTACAAAAATTCGAGTAATTAAACAACAATTGAAAAGACATTACATTACATGTTATTTGAGAGCAGCTAATATACGCACACTAATCTATTTAATCAATAAATCAACTTATTTGCCACTAAGTTCTCACGTGAAAAACAGCTCTCATGCAATTCCAAGGAGCAGGTGGTCTTCAAACGGTCTATGGTGCAAAATGGAAAACGGCTCGATAATCGCGCCAACATAAATTCTTCTTTAGGTATCGAACTGAGGTTGCCAATAAATTGGTGTCATTATGCGGTAAGTGGTTCAGACGACCATTAGAAACTCATTGAAAAAACTTAGAAACAATTCATACTTGAATTTCCAGATACTTTATACGGCTTGTACTTATGATTACATATAATACAATAGCAGCAATGATAACAGTAATGGTGAATACTATTAATGCTAATCAATACCGCAATTCCACTTGGTGTAATGCAGTCGAGAACGCTTATTTTCCAAGATCCGTTTGGTTCAAGTATACATCTCACTTTAAAAGCTTCTTCGTCAATCTAAAAATAGTGATAACGACTTTCACTACCCGCTTTTTATTAACATCGGTATTGGACGAGCAGTTTTTTACATTCTTGTTTAGCAAAACTTATGCACAAGCCGACGTTTCGGCGAATTTCGCCTTCCTCAGAGCCAAGAAATGTCAAGTTGACCGCAATCTATCCAGCCAACCACCTTCATAACAAAACGGAGAAAATGCTAAACCAAAATTTCAATCATGTTGAACACAGAGTAGCTTCTTTGTACACTCAACGCTTTCTATGGGTCTTTCACTAAATATTTTACGTGGAGACCAACCGCACAGAGTTTACATGGTAGCGTAATGCGCACCTTAAGAATGCGCTGAAATGGCAAGAGCAGTTGAGTTAAGCCAACAATTATTTCTTGACTTAAAGCTAACTTGCAAACATGTCTCGTCTTGTACATACTTATCAAGACTCATAAGTCTGTATTCATTGATAATATTGTATCTACCGATCCACTGTTAGCAGTTGATGATACTCTTAAAGCAGTGCCTAAACTGCTCAATCTTCAGATTGTCCGAAAGATATTACACACAAGAGAGGGATGACAATGGGACAACGACAGACACCAAGCCTTGCCATTGCATTTAGGTCGAAAGTGGAAATACCAGTAACTGATCATCGACCATTACTCCACTGTAGACATATAGATGACTGCCTTGTCATTTCCTCAACGCAAGAGGAAATAGGCAAATGTTTCGAGTTGTTGAATAAACAGTCAGACTATATCAAGTTTACCCGAGGGAAACCGAAAGAAAAATGGCTTCCATTCCTGAACGTTCAAATTAACCTGTCAAAAAATGGTTACATTACGAAGTTGTACCGAAAGCCAAGTAGTAAAAACATCTTGGTACATTACCTCTCTTCTCACCCCTCTCACAAGAAAAAAGCGCTTGCAAGAAACATGTTTCGCACAGCAACCAACGTGTGCACGGAAAGAGAGCAGAGAAAGGAGTCCCGGAACTTCGGGCGGAAAATAGCCATTTCTAATGGCTACGAAACTGTAGCTCGGCATAGGTGTAGAGAAAATCCTAGGCCTCCAAACGACAACTCTAGGAATAAAAAGGTGCTGTTTATCCTACTCTTCATCTCGAATGATGTAAGTGCAGCTATAAAACGCCGCTTAGAAAGGACCGTCCTAGAAAATTCGGTAACCGTAATTGAGGTGCCACTGTGTACTCTAAGACGCCAACTGGTTCGTAACCGCTTATAAGGCCATCTATGTGCAACTCAAAGTGACTGCATGAATTCGGGTGCAGTTTATCTGACTTCTTGTAAAGTGTGCGGGAACGAATAGATAGGCGAAACGGATAGACGAATCTGCATCCGTATAAGAGAACACCCAGCAGGTGAACTTAAAGCAAATACTCCATCCGGCACACATAGGACTCAGAGATATAACAGAGAACATTTTGAAGTAGGGGTTACGATCCTCGCACAGGAATCGAGAACATAAGCATGCAAAGCTCTCGAATCATTCTGGATTAATTACAAGGAACCGAAAATGCACCTCAGGGAGGAATGCCTCATAATAACGCGCGGTATTGGGCAGTATTTAAACCTTTTTTTCTCATGTAAAAAGCACATTGCGTTTCCATGTGATCTTTGAGCTGTTGGTCTCCACGTGACATTTTCAGTGGAAGACGTGGGAGGCATAGAAAGCGGTGAGTGTTCAAAGAAGCTACTCTGTGTTCAATGTGGTTGAAATCTTCGTTTAGCATTTTCTCCGTTTGTTTATGAAGGTGTTTAGTTGGGTAGATTGAATTTAACTTGAACCTTCCCAGGTTCTGAAGAAGGCGAAATCTACTGAGACGTCAGCTTGTCCGTAAATAAGGAAATAAAATAACACTTGTTGTTTGCTAAACAAAATAGCGAAGCTAACGTATAAAAGTGTTATGAAGAAGTAAGCACAAGTATAGATGAGTGCACAATGGTACTTTCAAGCAAATCTTTGCATCCATAACATCATTTCAACCGAAATGAGTAATTGAAAAACTAAAGAACATGTGAAAGTGGTTTGGTGTGGAATTCACTCTAGGCCAGAACAGACCGATAAGTTACATTTCGACAGGAGATTTTCACAAAAAGTCAAACAACAGTGATTTACGGCGGACCTCAGTTTATCTCACCTTGTCTTATCAACGGACACTAGAAGTGGAGTTTCTGAATTTCCCATAAAACCAGTTCGCTTTTATTTTAGACTCCGCAGCCGTTTCACAAGGTTATATAGACGCAATTAGAATTTCTGCCATTTGCTTCATTTACACTCGAGATGTGATACAGTGAATGGACACATCTCACCGTGTTGTTTTTTTCATACCTCTCCCATCATCATTCCCATTACAGCAATGAGATTTTGTTGTACGGTCTAAAGCATTTTGTTATGAAAAATGTTAATGAAACCCTCAAGGAACGGCTAGCGTGGTTGCAGTGATTCCGTAGCACGGTGTAAGTTGGACCTGGAGCGGTGTAAACAAGGCTCTCAACCGTCCACACGCAGGAAATTAGTGCCGGACTGCTCTCGGTACAATTCTCGGTGCAGTACATGTCTAAACGCATTGGCCTGGTTATCAAAACGCTCCAGCGAGAATCAAATCGAGCAGAATTCAAGGGCTGATAAGAAACCGAACAATCCTTAAGTCGCAACCAGCCGTAACCAACCAACCTTACGCGAGAAATGTTGGAAGACCTTCGAGGACGATAAATGCGAGGAAACGATTCGGATGTAAAAAGCACTGGAACCCACGCAGCAGACGTGGAGGCGGGTCTCTCAAAAAATATCATTTCATGCTGGAAGAATTTAAAACCTTCAGAGAACGAGTAATGCAGTGTTAGTGCTGCGGTTCGTCACGAGTACAATGTTGGTTCGTCGCTTCACCGCTGCCACCAAACCACTGATCCCTTCGAATTCAGAAAGTTGAAACTAGATATTTCTGTGAAAAAGTTCATTAGCGGTAATTCAACGGAGAATCCTTTAGCCCAGCCATATCAAGACCCTAGATTTCATTAGCATTCTGCAACACTGATGAAGTAGGCCACGATCCCGAAGCAGCAAACAAGCGAAAAAACGAAAAGTTCGAAACCTTTCGTGGATGATGTGTGTTACAAAACAGCGGAGTTATATGAAAAAATTCCTTCTGATTTTCTGAATCACTCACCCACTCTTCGCCATCTTTGTATGTTTTGCCATTGTATTTACACGCTAGAACAGCGCTGAAGAATAGGCAGATGCCGAAGCGAGTCATTTCATAAGGCCTCACTGCTTGAGTCGCTTCCTCCCGCTAAAATGTCTTATATAACACCGTGGTATCTCGAAGCAGATATAGTACTGATAAGTGGTATGTGAAGCATTCTGGTAAATAACGCCTTAATAACTAACATCGTAGTATGTATTCTTTCTCTGATGAGCTTACACGAGGTTGATAATGATATTTATTTATTTTCGGCTAACGTTTCGACGTCTTCGTCTTCCTCAGAGCCGATGATCCGAGTCGATGGCCCAAGCTTGTTGTTCGTCTCGACGTTGCAGCTTCGCCTTCGTGTCGAGTCAGGTCTTCCTCAGTGAACCATCTTCTCGAATCTGAAAAGAAAAAGATTCAAGATGGCTCACTGAGGAAGACCTGACTCGACACGAAGACGAAGCTGCAACGTCGAGACGAACAACAAGCATGGCCATCGACTCGGATCATCGGCTCTGAGGAAGACGAAGACGTCGAAACGTTAGCCGAAAATAAATAAATATCATTATCAACCTCGTGTAAGTTCATCAAAGAAAGAATACATATTGATTAGTGATACCCAGGTTCAAGGAAAGTCGGTTTCGTAATAACATCGTAGTGTCCTGTGCCGTTGTGTCAAAACAGTTCTGTAGTTCTGTGAGGAACTAGCATAGAAGACGAGTAGAAAATGAGTGCAGTAATGATCTCAGTAATCGTGGGCACTCTAAATGACAATCAAAACTGCAATTCTATTGGGTCCAGTACATTCGGGAAAGCCTGTTCGTCAGGATTCATTTGACTGAATAGTACATCTCACCGTGAAAACATTCATAGCAATATAAAAATAATAATAATGAAGATAGCAATAATAGAAAATACGATAACGATTTTTACCAGCAAATGATAATGAAATAATAGTGGAGTTGGTTGGAATTATATCTCGCAGGTGTAATCAGCTATAAGATCTGCCGAACTGCTAAATTGCTAGTGCTGTCCTTCCCAGTGGCGTTAAAGGAATACTGTGCCTAAAACTTTCTGGGTGGAGATTCGCAAACACAAACCAATAGATGTAAAGGGTAAAGGACAAAGCTCTCGTCGTTGATCAGTTCCTGACGGATGCGCCATCCATTTGACCTCAATAAGTCAGTGCTGCTATCCTTCTATACAAGCCTGGTACCAATTCGCCGACCCCGAAGGTATGGAAGCCTTGGTGAGCCACGGGCGCGGAGATTAATTCCACTTGTGTGTCGCAGTGCCGCTCCAACCACTGCGAGATAAGCGCCCTCAGTAGATGTAACTAGTAGTAAATATAACCTGCAGTAAATGTTTTAAATTTACTTATTGTTAATTATTTTTTCGTAGTAGAGTGCAAGATGGGGTACAGCTACAGGGATGCTGAGATACTAGCAACTCTTGACCCCAGTCTAGTACCAGTCCCGCGTTTACGCTTACTCGAGGAAACTAAGCTGTGTACTCCGCCAATCTAGGCCATTGCTTTACCTTTCTCTCTGCTAGCTTTTAACTTTATTTTAACTGCTATTGGATAATTGGTGAGCTTTCGACGAAAGTAATATCCTATTGAATATCGTCTAGACATTCCGAGCTTTGCTCATTTTACAGCACGTCTAGATGGATCAAACCCTCTTACATGAGACAGCATGATGCGAATTTATTCTCCGAGGCCTTGTAGAACTTTGGCAATCAATTTGCTGTGGGTTCTGAGATACCAAGTGAATTCACAATTCGCTGTGGCTTCCTAAACTTGCTGTACGAAATTACTATATAACGTAAGCACTAGCATGTAAAATTAACATGTAACATATAAACATCAACATCAAAATTACATGTACAAGTAAGCGTGGTTATTAACATGTGCGGGGGCGTTTTTCAGTGTAACTTCCTTAATCAGAGTTTGGTTTAAAGAAAGACAAATTTTTAGTCACCCCCACTAGAAATGGAAGTCCTGAATCACCTAAAAATCAGTCCGTTTACTATACTACTTTCGCCTTTTTGTCGTTTTTTGGGCCTAGATATACGTGTAATTGTAAGGCCTATACTTTACACTAATTAAAGGGGTGTTAAGACGAAATAAAAATCCTAGTTTTGCTTACAGTTTTTCGTCTGTCCTATCAATCCATTCTTGTTACCGAGTTCATATCTGAGATTTTAAAACTTCCTATAATCATAATTGGTATTTAGGCAACGGGTAGCGACGCCATTCATTACGGTGCGATATTGGTTGCGTTGTACTAGATTCGCGTGGACCCCTCATCGTTTAGGGATCGGGATATTAGCACCAAATTTTCACTGCCTGCAATCATTGTGGGAACTCTCTCTCTTCCTCGATTCTCACCGGACTCTCGGTTATAAAAAGAGTCCGTTGAGCAACGGATCGAGCTGTCGCATTCAATGACATTCATTAAGAAGACGACAATTCTCGAACAAGAAGGGAACTCGCAATCGTAAAGTTCGAATCCGTTAATGGACCATGCTTATGAAAGATATAAAAGATACTTTCTGAATTACTGATTCACTCACCCATCTATAGATATCTCTATACATTCTATTCTTGTGTCTACATGCTACAGCAACGCTGGAGAACGGACCCATATAAGAGCAGGTTATTTTGTATGACTTCACTGTTCCCTTGTTTACTACTCATAGGATGTTATATATTGAGCTAAGATAACACGGTCATGGTAGTGAATTTATAAGTGAAATCTAAATCACTAAAAACGTCATGCATTTCACAGTGGCCGCAACGAGCAGTTCCATACTCCTGTTCAGGGATTATTGGAAAAATGACAGCAAAGAACTTCGCCAAACCTTACTTAGGCTAACATAGAAAGTCTTGGAAGCATTTTTACAAAAGAATGAATTTTTTCTCAAATTGGACGAATGTTATGTACTGGTTTAGAAATGCGGCACGTTACTTTAGATCTTAACAAACCCCAAACCTATAGCTTCGCTAGCGGAGGAGGGTGTTCCTATTTCATGAACTGCAATTTATCAATGGTCTCTCTCATATAGCAGGCTCATGAAAAGTGAAAATGGGTGTAATGCATGCAAGCTGAAATCCAGTTAAAAATAAACCACGTTAATCGCTCTCGCCTTCCTGAACGTAGGCCATCATCGGCGAGAGAGATATTCTAATGTACCGGTTGAGTTTGCACGATTCTAAGCGCTACTCAAAAATTGGCTTATACTTACGTGGATACTTGGATAGCCCGTCTTCGCTGGCTGTTCGGGCTCCAGAATGATTTCCATTAGTTTCTTTCATGTAAAAACGTAGTATATGGTGCGGTCTGTTTGGAAAATCGTGACGTCTGCGATGCCCATTCTGCAATCCAGAAATCGCTACCGCCTGCAAGTGGAGATGATTGACGTCAGCTAAGCAAACATCCGCCTATAGTCTGGATGGTCTTCGAAAAAGACGCATGCACTTTCTTATACTCTGCTGTTCCATCAGTATTTCGTTATCGATGGATATTCTTCCGGATTCCGAAGATAGAATTGGTTTCGAGGACATGGACAATGCCTTTATTCGAAAAAGATGAGAGCGGAATTTGAAGCCCGTTCCTTAGTCGATTGCTTCTCTGAGTGGTTCATATATATCCTATGCTTCTTTACTTCATCTGGCTGATTTCTTTTTTACGTTAATCACCACGTGCGAGAAGCGTCCAAGGCTAACGTGCTTGTGGTTTCTGTAATCAGAGAACCATCTAGTTTATTAGACTAATTTTTTCGTCATGGCTTATTCATGAAATGCGTGTTCGTCCAATTCATGAGGTGGCAAGGCTTTTCTCCCTTTGCGATCTCATATTCAAAAAAAAAAACGATTGATAGGACGCCATTGTAGTGAATAACTTCGTGGAATGCGGTAGTTCGTGGCAGCTATCGGTGCTTGAAAAATTGCCATCCTTAGATAGAATTCTTTATATAAATCAGCTACGAATTTACGTAAATTTGCCATGAAGACCTTTTGTTGTTGCTGCAGATAGGACCTCAATCTAGGGCAATCAAACTTAAATTTGTATCGGACTAATTCAGGATGCAATCAATGAATGTTGACCTTACACGCATGAAATGGAACGACTCTACATCATTTATGCGAGTTATAAATATACTACTTTTGTGTGAGGTGTAAACAACCATTATTGTCTTAATAGATAGAGAAGATTCTGTATTTGATCGAGTCTACCCGAAAACTCGTGTTAAATCGCAAAAATTCCTTAACTCCTTTTGCCGAGGATTTATTCGAAACAAATTTATTCGAAACTTTTAAAACGCCGTCAAATTGGTTTAACTACAGGAGAGCGGCAATGTCAGCCAGAAGGTGACTAAGATCAGCTGCTTAAAAGATAATTTGTATGCCTAACAAGGTTTTCATTTTCATTCTATGGCAAGAGAACAATGTTGGGATAAAGTGCCGATTAACGAATTCATGCAGTGGTTCATAAAGAGCACACGACACATAGCTCACGCAGACTTGGTTACGTTTAGTGGGCACTTGATGATGCCGTGAGCAAATCGAAATTTGAAAGGAATTCAGCACCAATCAGCACACAGGAAATGGCTAGACGATAGAAGGCAGAAATGTATGAAGACAGGCTTGTGTGGGTGTGTGCATGTGTATGTGCGTGTTTGTGTCTGTGTATGTGTATGTGTATGTGTATGCATGTATGTGTATGCGAGATAGCAATCTGCTAGAGAGTATATGCCCTAAAATCAATGCGTTACATCTATAAATCTGTTTTTCCTTTTCATCTGTCATTCGTAGATATTTCACTGTGAATGATTGGTTTTAAGCAGTGTCACCTCTGGAAGCTAGTTGAGCACTCTACAGCACGACTATATAAGGACTCTGTGAGGAATAGACACGACCAACATTCAATGAAGCTCATGAGGAAAGCGGAATCTTTAACAACAGCCGAACTTACACGGAAAAGGCTAAAAGACTTTCGTGGATGATGGACACAAAAAAAACGAATTAAGTAGGAAAAGTTCAGGTGCCTGCACAATAGATTTGAAATTAATGTGACATAAAATAGTGAAAAAATGACTCATAAAGCCCTAAATAACGAAAGTGATTATTCCAAATATTGTGCTTGAGACGGTTCGCAGATTGTAGTCTCCAACATGCACTCTATCGCTCTATGAGCTCACACAGCCCAACATGCCGTCTTTTCCTCCAGAGTCGGCAGATTAGATCAGCCTATGAGTCTACCTCAGTCACTATGCTCCTTCATCCTGAGAAATTTAGCACCTATTTGCCAACGCGGTGGAGATGTGCCTTGGTTTTGACAGGTCAGTAGAAGCCACTTTTTGTACCAAACTATTTTCTTGCAATCAATTTTTTTTTACTGAGTCGATAACTTTTTTGTTGATTTTCTATGCTTTTGACAATGAAAAACAATTTTTAAAAGTCAAAAATTTGGAGATTCCCTATTGCAGACGAAAATTCTAGAACTTTCAGGGCTTCCAGCACTGTGAAGGATCCAATATGGATGAATTACAGCCGCCATCAAAAGAGAAGACATTATTTCTAAATTACGAACTCGCCTTTCAAAAATAACCTGAATCGAAGTGACCTGCTGATAGTGTCGTTAAAGTGAAAACAGGGCTCGGAGAAAAGTGAAGCAAAAGCCTCGGTTCTTATGGTCGACAGCGCAGCAGCTCCTACAAGACAATAGCGGTTTCGAAACCAAACTGAGCTTCGGGGTTTTGCTCATTAACCGCTGATTCGAAGTTCAGCTGAGGTTCCGAGTTTTACTAGTATCTCAGCATCAACATGAATAGGATTCTGCTCATAACGACTCCAACTTTAAAGCGTTTTTTTTTGTTCGATTGATTAAACTACACTCCGCAGAATCATGTCAATTATGTCAACCACAAAAGGAATTAAATCTTTGCCCGAAGAAGACGAAGTTCAATTCACTGCAGAAAAAAAGGTAAACTGATGTAACGATTAGGCACCACCTTTTTTTTGAGGATAGGTGTTCCCATGTGTCGTACCGTTACGTGAATACTACAACCCGTTACAACTTTCTCCAGCCCCTCCGTTTATTTGACTTATGTCGGGTTTTTCCTTTTTGGGCCGTCATAAGGCCGCCACATAAAATTTGAAGTGATTTTTTGTCTCTAGAAGAGCGTGAAGACCGACGTCTGAGGATAATGTTTTGGCAGGTGCAGAGCAAAAAGTAGTCTAAATATCGCATCTCACATGTGTTCGTTTTGCCCTGCTGCAATGACGACCCGTACCATCCGGGATTTACTCGTCTCTCGCTAATAATGTTACCGCCTACGTCGTTGAGGGGTTCGAAAAGTAATCTATTGCCTTTTAGAAAAGCCCTTTTTTTCCACAGTCTACAAGTAGTCTTGCTGGAAAGTAGTTCAATATATCTGATGAGCAGGCTAAAATCATCGAGCGATGAAGATGATCTTTGGAAGCGTTGCGACACGATTTGTTCTTCGTTTGTAAGTCTTACACAGCAGAATTTCTGACGGATAGTGGGAAGAGGGTTTCTGCACGCAAGTTAGCCATCTAAACGCTTATTTAGCAGTTGCATGTGAGTGCTGTTAAAAACATACATGTCGTCTATACAGTTTTATCTCCATTAGAATAATAGAGTGCCTACTCTAAAATGAACTAATAGAGAATTATTACTTCAAGGCAAAGTTGTTTTATACCAGTTTTCTTGACAAGCACACCGTGTGAACAAGGTCGTTTACACTGCTTATTCATAAATGCCAATGTTTCGGCGGTTTTTTCGTTCTCCAACTCCTGGAAGGGACATGTTGAATGCAATGTAGTCACCCGGAAGCCACCATAGCAGCAACATAAAAAAGGGCAAAACCTAGATTTCAGTCGCACTGGGAACCAAACAGCCTCTACGCACCTTCACCCCTTTCTATAACTATTTCTGTGAGTGTTTCACATGGAGACCAATCGCACAGAGTTCACTTAGATGTGTAGTGTGCTTTTCTTACACATGAATTACCAGTCCTAAATACCGTATGAGATTATGTGTGATAGGCATTCCTCTTTGAGGTTCATTTCTGAAATCATGGGATTTATCCAGAATGCCTGGACAGTTTTGTGCGCAGAAGTTTTAAATTTATGTGTGAGGATGGTGATTTCAATTTCAACACCATTTCTGTTAGGTCTTTGTCCTATACGCACCTGGTGAAGCATTTAATTTCACTTTAAATTTATTTACAAGGTTTTCCCTTATAAGAACACAGTGGTCAACCTGTCTAGCCAAAGTACTGATCAACTGATCACCTCACGCTTTACGAATGGTCGAACGAATCGTATTTGAATTCATCAGTTGCCATCTCTAAGCTTCGTTGAAATTGTGAAATTTTGCGTTTCGCGTAGACGGTCACAAAAGCAGTTGCGAACTAGCTGGCACCTTAAAGTGTTTGGTACCTTTATCCCGAGAAGTCATCACTGTTTCGTGGCTTTTTTTCGCCTGCTAGGTTTAAGGATTCTTCCTCCTGTCCCGTTCCTTCGCCAACACTGATGGGTGTTCGAAATATATCTTTGTGTTACAAGTGTCTTTTCTTTGTGTGAAAGCTGAAAAAAAGTAATGAACTACTATATATATATATATATTGGTTGGTTTTCGGTACCATTTTGTACCATAGTCGCATACGGCGAAGTTAACTTTAACGTTCAAAAATGGAAGGCAGTTTTCCATCGGTTTTCTCTCCCGCGAATTTTATTTAATCTGTCCGATCACTGAAGAACTCAAGACATTTTTCCATTTTATTTATGTGGTTCAGATCGTGCAGCATTCATCGATATATCTAAAGTAGAGTGATAGCAGCGAATCGTTTACAGCATCTTCCACAATAGACGTAAAGACAAAAGCAAGGCTAGGTGCCATTCCCGGTCCGCCTGTCAGTCCTGTCATTTTTATGCAATATTTTCCACATCATCTAAAGATTGACCAGTTCAACACTGCTTTAAGAGAGCTATCAATTACTGAATCGACTTTCGGCTTAAAAAATGCAGCAGAGGTTTAGTACAATTCAACTACTGATCTCACCGTGGTGGTCGCATAGGATCCGTTTCTTGTCGCACGTCATAGTGAAAAAGAGGATAAAGCTCGGCGTTGATCAATCCCTGAAAGATGTGCTATGCATTAGACTTCATTAAGCATCGTTTGAAGGTGATCGAACGCATATCTGACCTTTACGACTCGCGATTGCCTACCGATGTATCGAGCCGGTGCTGCTATCCTCCTTAACAAGTCTGGTAGCAATTGGCCGACCCCAGAGGGATGGAGAGTTTGCTGGGCTATGGGCGCGGATATCGATTCCACGCGTGTGTTGCAGAGCGCCTCCGACCATTACGCCACACGCGCCTCTTGGACACGTCATAGTGTGGCCAAAAAACTCATTGCTCTTATTGCGCGGAAGAAGCGGAGTCGATACCTTAAACTGGCGACTCTCCTGATTATCACTCAATCCGGGCAGAACGTTTTTTGAAGCTCCTTTCAAATTTTGTTAATTTTTGGATGATTGAAATCGGAATATTTAGCGAAGAGTTTCCTCAAAATTCTCGAACATTTGCTTGTGTTGCCTTCCAGTGAACCTTCCTCTGGAAGTGAGTCCAGTCTTCCTTTGTTCAATAGTTGTCATTAGCAAAATGACGTCCACGACCACAATATCAAGGTCGAATTCGCTGTGAAGAAAGTTTTCAATATAAGGCTAGATTGTGGTTTCGTGAATACTTTGCTCCAACGCCTCATTGTTTCGGGCATTTTGGCTGCCATTTTTTCAACGGACGGTAATAAAGCATCGCCCACTAACGTTTTATTTCTAGAAAAACAGACATTATCTTAGTGCTCGACTATCTAAAAGTTCTTTGACCGTTTATAACGCTATATCTACGGCCAGCTATCTCATGTGGATGGGATATGGACGGATATCTATCTACCATTGGTTATTTTCATGCCCATAGTTGACTGCATAACAGTATTGCAGGGCACTTTCCAGCTACCTGCTAGCTAAGCAAATTATATAGTGGAAGGAAGGTTGTGAGAGAAATATTCTTTTTGACCAGACTATCCTGATTCCTCTGCTAAACTCGTTAGATGACAGTATTTTATAAGGTGATAGATCTTTATTTCGCATTCTAAACGGATCTGTAGCGAACTCGCATCGATATGATGTATTCCCATGTCTTTCAAATAAAATGACAAAACCAGGCCATCCATATGAAACAAATTTTCCTTAAGTATGTACTTACTTGCTTACTTGATACTTGAGCAGCCCGTCCTCACTAGTTATGCGGGCCGCAGCACAATCACCATTTTTCGGAAATTTGCTGCCTAAGCCGTTGTGGTTTCTTGGAAATCCGAGGACAGCATGGCCAAAGTCTGCCAAAAGTCATCACAACGACAGGCAGTCGCAGCCCTTGTGGATCAGAGGGAGATTTGTCACCATGCGGCTTTCGTACACTGGCAATGGTGCATCCTGGTATTGGTTTACTCTTAGCTAAGCTTCCTCATGGAAACGCCGGACTCCTTGTCAGCTCAGGAGACCCTGCCGGGGAACGAATCTCCTCGCTGTATATCGCAGTCCGACACCCAGGAACACCTTCCAGCCACGACGAGGCGGTAAACCGGTGGGAGGACCTTACGTATATACATATATAAATATACACATATATATATGTTGAGAAAAAATTTGATAATCCTTTTTCTCCTTGATAAACACGGTGAAAAAACAAATTTTTCTCATCAGCCCGTGAAAACATTTGTATTCAACTTACTGACTCCACAATCCCAATTTGAATGAGTTTGAAGATGGGTGAATTAGAACCAGTGATATGCGACATCTATTATCACATCTGTAGCTAAACTGGTTGTGCCTCAGCGGGAAATCTGAACCAAACCACATTTTGCCTGCTGGTTCCACTTTCACAAAGGAATTTTTTTTTTATTAGGAAGCGGCTCGTGGTGCGCCGAGCTTGACACCGTCCTTCAATACATATGGGTTCAGTTCGGCGCCCGATGCTCACCAAGCCCTCCATCTCTCCGTGGTCGGTAAACTGCTGCTAGACTTGTCTATGAAAATAAGTGAATTGTTTTCAACGTTGCTGAGATGTTTGCAAAGCGCTGGACCGCAGGTGTCTATGGTGGAAAACGAACGCGCTATTACACTTTTCGGGAGTTAATGCATCTTCTCACAATAATAATAAATAAATAATAAAATAATAAAATTTTCTCTCATCCTAGAAAGCTCTGCAATTACATCCACATTAGGTGTTGTGCAGCACCGTTGAGCCCAACAATCTTGGTGCGTGTCCCATCAAATACGGTAGTACTACGAAAAGTTGAATGGTCGAATCCTCAGCTCAATTTGCCTGCAGAATTTCTTATTCGTTCCGTAAACCTTTGGTGAACAATAGCCAGCTTTTCTAGACATTTTTCACCTTACCATGGTTCAAAGAGTATGTGCATCATAGCATTTAACTGCAAATTTCAATGGAGCTTGTCTACTTAGTATAATCACCCAAAGCTGGAATGGAATCACACATTACTATTCGAAACCACGTTTATGGACAAACTGGGGCTACGTGTCGTGTCAGTGAAGTACTTAGAGCACATAGTTGTCAGGCAGCGAAAAATGGTAACTTAGATAGACCCAAAGCTGGCCATCAATACTCTATAAAAAATATATCGTGAGCACCCAACACATTTTTGGGCAAGTACGAATTGTACTGGCAACAGCACAATTTTCCATGGACGCTGAATGTGACTTATTAAAGAAATCGGCTGGTAGGTAATTTTACACGAAAAAACCATGCGTTGCATCTCTTCTATGGACAAAAATCGCATTGTCATCGGATTTTCAAGATTTCCTTAAGTCGTTCCGTTTCCAAAAAATCCTGCAACAAAGGTCTTTTAGTAACTCCCACTTCCGACTTCCTATTAACCTCGGCATTGGTCAAATAGTTTTTATTATTTTTCCAGCAAACACGAGGTGTTATTTCACTTCCTTATTTAGGTACAAGGTGACGTTTCGGCAGATTTCGCCTTCCTCAGAGCTTGTGCCAAACACCTCCATAACCAAACAGAGAAAACGCTAAACCAAGATTTCAATCACATTTAACACAGCCCTGCACACTCACCCATTTATATGAGTCTTCCACTGAGTTTGTCGCTTGAAGACCAACCGAACAGAATTCACATGGAAGCGTAATGTGCCCCTCCCATCAGAATAACAGGTTTATATACTGCCCAATAGCACGCGTGATAATGAGCCATTCTTTCCTGTAGTTCATTTTCGGATTTCTGGAATTAATCCAGAACGCCTAGAGAGTTTTGCGCGCTTGTGCTCTCGATTCCTGTGCAAGGATCGTGACATGTACTTCAAAGTCCTCCCCGTTATGTCTCTGGGTCTTATGCGTGCCCCGTGGAGTATTTTGTAGACGTCTGCCGGCTAGGTGTTCTTTTATGCGGGCACAGAGGGCTCTGCCCATCTCACCAGTGTATTCGTCTCCGCACGCCTTACAGGAGATCAAATAAACTATACCCGAGCTCACGAAATCACAGTCTTTGCCGTTTGGGCAAATTATGCAATTTTGCGTTGCACATAGACGGTTATTTAGGCGTTTACGAACTAGCTGGAAGGGTACTCGATGGCATTTCAACTGCGTTCACCGAATTCTCTAGACACCCTTCTTAAGGAGCGTTTTATAGCTGCACTTACAACATTTGAGATGAAGGGTAGGATAAACGGAACCTTTCTATCGCTAGAGTTGTCGTTTGGTGGTCTCCGATTTTTCCTACACCGATCCCAAGCTACAGTTTCGTAGCCATTAGGAATGGCTACTTCCCGCCCGAAGTTCCGGGACTCCTTTCTCTGCTCTCTTTCCGTGCACACGCTGGTTGCTGTTCGAAATATGTTTCTTACAAGCGCTTTTTTCTTGTGAGAGGGGTGAGAAGAGAGGTAATGTACCAAGATGTTTTAACTACTTGGCTTTCGGTACCACTTCGTAATTTAGCCATTTTTTGACAGGTTAATTTGAACGTTCAGGAATGGAAACCACTTTTCTTTCGGCATTTCTCGGGTGAACTTGATATACTCTGACTGTTTATTCAACAACTCAAAACATTTGCCTATTTCCTCTTGTGTTGAGCAAAGGACAAAACAGTCATCTCTATATTTACAGTAGTGTAGCGGACCGAGATCAATCACCAGTGCTTCCACCTTAGACGTGAACGCAATGGCAAGAGTTGGTGCCAGTCGTTGCCCCATTGCCAACCTTCATATTTGAGCGTAGTGCTTTCCAGGCTTTCTGAAGATTGAGCAGCTCAAGCATTCTTTTAAGAGTGCCATCAAGTGCTCTATCTTAAAGCCATACATGTTTATTTCTTCCTCGTGTTGCATAAGGAGTTCGAACATGGCTTGCATTGAGGAGTCATTCGGCACGTTTGTATGAAGGGCGGTTACGTCGAAGGACTCTATCACGTACGTGCTGCTGGGTTGCGCAGTAAGTAGACGATCCATAAACATTTGGGTATTCGTAAGATGGGCTGGAACGTGTTTCAACAACTAGTTAAATATTAGAGTAAAAAACCGTGTTATTCTATTCGTTGGCCCGTCAACGCAGCTAATGATAGGTCTAACCCTAAATAATAATGGATCGGTAGAAGCAAGATCATCGCTGGATACTAACTTATAAGTTTTTATAAGCAAGTGCAAGACTGGACATGTTGGTAAGACAACTTTTAGTTGAGAGATAACTGATGGTTTTAAACCAGCAGCCCTTGCCACTTTGGCCCATTTGCGGTGGCTCAATTTTCGGTATTTTCTTTTAAATTCCTTCCCAGATGATGGGCGATAAAGCGAAGCGTCTTCAAGATGCTTCTTCGTTATCTCGACATCTAACCGATAAGGAATTACGGCAAACTTTCCATCCTTATCACTAACGGATAGTCTTATGCTTTTCGACCTTATCAGCTCTTAAACCTCTCGAATACCACGTTTTTGCACTTCAGTGAGGTTTGAGCTCTATCTTTTAGCGCGATAGTGATTAAGGACTTTGAAAGTTTCATTCGTAAACATCCGAAATTTAACATCAACTTTATTAATGGGCTCTTGCTGTCTAAAGAACGGTTGAGGAAATGGTGGTACTGGTAACGCCCCTACTCTTTGTTGTTCGCGCCTATTTTGCGCTTCATCCCTAGCTTTTATGCGGAGTCTATCTTGAAGTTCATGTAAACTACATGCGACCCTACGCAAGGTTACCTTAGAAATGGGTTCAGTTGGTGAGAAACTCGGTCCCAATTCTAATAACGAGCGCGCACCGTCAGAGAGGGTTATGCCTCCTAGCACGCTCAACCTTGAATTTCTTTGCACATTATTTATCTTACTGTAAATCGTTCGATCTTCGTTGGCGGTGTTTCTGTATGCTCTTGAAGCCGTGTTATGCGATCTACTCGAAAGGTCTTCGAATTTTCTCCGCAAAGTTACTTTAGCATTAGACCTAATAGAGTTGCAAATCAACACTGACCCACCCACTATTTTCCTCCAGAGGCGGTTCTCCAAATACTGAGCACAATAGTTTTCTTTCTTCTCACACTTCTTCCACTTAGCGAACAACTGGTTTTGTTTGCTTCGCAGACAGGTGCGCAGCACTTGCAATTCGATGTCCAGTACTCGGTGGACATCCTCTGGCAGTTCGCATACATCGTGTAGTCGTTTTCCTTTTATGAATTTCGGGACGACTTCGTGTTTTATGCAGCAGCGGAGAAAGTGTATCTCCTGTCGAGCTAAAAGGATCTTCTGTCTTAGTGACAGTGCTTCTTTTGCAAGTCGGAAGTATCTTGCTGGTACATCTTGTAGTAACTCCCACGTCGTACTTTCTATTAACCTTGGCACTGATTGAATAATTCTTTCTACTTCTGTTCAGCAAACACATCTATTTTTTTTATCTATTGTGAGTAATTCTCCTGTACCATGTTCCCGGCTTCAACGCACATTTTGCTGCTGATGTTAAAGCACCAGTTTCATACGACAAACCTTTTCACCTGTTCTTCGAAGTATCCTTCGATTCAACAGAACTCTTCTACTGCAGATGCAAAATCTGATTATTCATGTGCGTTCATACAGTAAAATCTCTTTGACGTTTATTTATTACTCTTAAATTTGCGAAAAGGCGTTCGAAAATTATTTGAATACTAGCTATTAAAATCTAAAAACGAATTTATTTTATGCAAAATTGTAAGAAGTGTTAAAAAAGGATAAAGCTCCCGGTGTTGATCAATCGCTGAGGGATGCGCCATGCATTCGACTTCATTATGAATCGTTGAAGGTGATTGAATGCATATCTAACGTTTACAATTACTCGCGGTGGCCTACCGATATATCGAGCCAGCGCTGCTAACCTCCCAGACAAGTCTGGTACCAATTTTCCGACCCCGGAGGGATGGAGCCCTTGGTGAGCTAGGGGCATAGGGATCGATACCCACATGTGTGTTGCAGTGACGCCTCCAACCACTGAACCACACGCGCCCACAATGTTAAAAAACGACCATAAATCTGGGATATCCCAATATTTCAAGCGTCTTTTTCTTCGCACAATTTATTTCCCTGTTTATTGTCCTATATGTTAGATATCCATCTTTCTAACCCACCCCCTGTCTCGTCGCACATCCTCTTCGGATTTATTACGTTATATTTTGGTTTTTAAAATAGAATTTTACTTCTACTCTGTTAAGCGAGAGAATAGCACTGGGTGACTCATCTTTATCCCCTATTCGCTTCCACATTAGCTTTTTGTGGAATAATTTTTTTACTCATTTTGAGTAGATGATTATTTCCTCCACCTACTCATCCGTCCAGATATATTCGTCTTTTTATTCCTTCTTTAAGAGAACCACCGATACTGGAAAGAAATTCTAACTTCGCAAATCTACTAAGAGTTTACCCATAGCATTTAATCAGAGGCGGCTAACACAGATGTAATAGTGCCCGTCATCACGAGCATGGTGCTAGTTCGATTCGCTCCGGACTAACCAAGCCTGTCATCCCTCCGGGGTCTGGAAGTTGGTTCCAGACTTGTCTGGGGAAAAAAACACTCTTTGCAATCCAATTGGAAATGCTCCAGCCCGGCTATCCCAAGACTACAGAAAGAATTCCCCGACCAAACATTTACTTCATCACCACACCATCCGAGTCCTTCGTCTTGCCTGTCTCTCAGTTAACTCTATCGATCTTTTTGCCATCATCAATCACCCGTCAACGGGATTGATCTGGGGAGCCCAAATCGGTATTGAACCCAGTTAAGCTGGGGCTTAGTTATAATTACAATCTTAACCCTTTTATTTACTGCCTTTTTCTTGAGAGACAGGCAAAACGAATGACCCGGATGGTGTGGTGGTGAAGTGCGCTGCTCCCCGGTAAGGACAACAGCGCGTGTTCGTTCCCCACCGCATCCACCTGCGGTCCGGAGTTTTGCAAATATCTCAGCATTATATACGACTTACTTTATGTTTTTTGCTTCAAGTGCTTTTCTTTCGTTTTTTCAAACTCAAAAAGTCTAACCTGCATCGAGACTCATCACGTAGTTAAACAATATTTTTAAAGCAGACCGTCACTTAACCTTGGTTGTAGTAGGCAAACCTTCCTGGATCAAGCTAAAGCGAGGTTGATATTAGGTCACGAGGTTATCACATAGCGCACAATGGAAATTTGAGAAAAATGGTTAAAAAGTAGTAGATAATTCGGTTTTTGAACAAATAGATAGAATCTGATGAAGTCTCAATTCTTCTCTGTTGCGTGATACAGCTACTGCTGTTTTGTGGGGTGCCCTCATAAGATACGTGGGGGTGGAGCATCACACATTTGGTGCTCTGTTTATTTGCTTATTTATTTGCCACACATCGTATCAATGCACTTTTTCCATTTGGTTAGCAGCTTTGTATGAGCCATCCAAAAAATGTTTTGCTTTGCGTGTGGGTTGGCTGACACTCAAGGGCTTTGCTCCTTCATGAATCCATTGAGTAGTGGCTAAGTCTTCATGATTCAGAAGCAGGATTTCCCAAACAATTACGGAGCCGATTCGCCGAGCCCGAAGAGCAGGTAGAAATGCTTTGCCTAGAAAAGGGTCAAGGCAACGACTATTGTGTACTTTTGTGTTGCGACGCTAAATAAATACGTTTCCGACTCCCTTCATTGATATATGACACCTTACATCTAGTTCTTTTAACAAGAAGCCATGCTTAAAACGAACATTTTTGTCTTTGCTAGTCATTCCAACAATGCTTGTACCTTAAAAAGCCATTTCTCATTAAACATTACAAAGTAACAATACATTATTTAATAGGAAAGTACTACGTCATCGGATTGTTGACAAATTTCACGGGGACAAGGGTTTTTTTCCCCGTGTTGGTGGAGAAAAACTTCAATTATGTTGTATTTTTCGATAGATTACATCGTGACCGGCCAGTAAATAGTTTTTCTACAAACTGGTTATTGAAATAGTGTCCAGTCTGAATATTCTCTTCCTTCCTTATGTGAGGCACTATTAGTTGACTCGTTTTGAGCTTACGTGGAATTTTCATGTGACGAATAGAAGGTTAAACGAGGTTTATAGCCCACCACGTGCCTTCCCGAAACACAAGAATTGATTCTCTGTTGCAGGTAGACTGCTTTGACCTATACCATCTAGCCATATATGTACATCCATTCGATGACTCTAAAACCTTTTTACATCGTGAGAAGTGGGGCAATCATGAGGACTAAAGGTTTTTCAAGCACAGTTAAGGTGGGTGCATTATTTGAATCAATGAATCCGATTGAACTGCGTTGAAACCTTGTTGCCTTAAAAGGGTATTTCAACGTAGTAGATAGGCAGGTGGTCATAAAACCTATGGACACCCGTAAAATTGAATGGAATGATGACTAGAGGGCAAAACGTAACCTCCATAACGACTTAGACCGAAGGTATTTTTTACTAGATACTTTACCACTATTATTGTGCAAAGACATTATCGTGTACATAAAACGTACAGTATAACAAGGTTTTATATTGCTTCATTGCTTTTAATACCATTAATATTAGGGAAAAAGAAGGTTGGTTTTTCTTGGCAGAACTTGTACGGCGATTGTTCTTCAGCTAAATCTCAACAATAGGATGTTTACAAGAGAGAAATTCGTTTAATGTGCCTGATTCTCTCTCGGTGAAGTGAATATTCTCAAAATTGTGAGCACCTAGATAAAGTCGTAGTGATGAATGGGCTAACTTCAAGACCGGATATGAGGAAAAAACGGCTTAAGAACATCGCTGCACCTGAAGACGATCTGTTAACACAATGAAAGCATGGTTATATTGACACATTCGAGTGCAAGGTGTTTCCTGTTTCAACGTATGCATTTGCTCAGAGGTCTTGTTGGAAAAACCAAAGATCGGTTGAGGTTACATAACTTACTGTCAATCGGAGGAAATGGTTTGAAAATCGGGTATGCCACAGTGTATGCAAACTAAGCAACTGGGATGCTTAGATAGCTCAGATCCTAAAGCAAAGTAGTTGTTTCATTTTGGAAATTGAGAAAAAGCCACTTTGCTATCAGATTTCTTCCATCGTGATGTACTCAGGCAGTGTTTTAGTCTTAGTAACATTTCGATATTCAAATGGCGAACTCATTCAATACATCAATTACAGCTTCATATGACTAACCGTCGTCACAGTAACTCGCAGTTAAGCGTCTAAGAACACCTTATTTTTATCTATAGGTAATAATCCATTGATGAAGAAATGGCTTATACATACACATTCACCGAAACTGTGTGGAATGCAAACTGGATCAATTTCATGCTGTAAAACCGCAAGCAACTTTCTTTTTTACTATCAGAATTGGAACAGGTAAATTACATCTTGATATCTGACGTAAGAAAAATGAAATCTTGAAGCATTTTCGAGAGGTATTGGAGTATTTAAAGGGTGCATGTTGTGCAGTGGTCAGAGTCGCACTGTATTACACATATAGAATCGATCACCGCTCCAGTAGGCCACCAACCCTTCTTCCTCCCGGGGTCGGCAGATTGGTACCCGAGTCGCCTGCAAGGATAGTAGCGCTGGTTCAACAAATCGGTAGGCCATGGTGAGTCATTATAAAGGCCAGATATGCATTCAATCAACTTCAACGATGCTTAATGAAGTCGAATGCACGACGCATCCCACAGGGATTGTTCAACACCGAGAGGTTTTTCATTTTATTAAGAGTACTTATGAGGTCTCTTTCTTGAAAAGGAAACGGAACTCGTTTCTGCAAGCAAGCACCCTTAGGAACGCATGCATAAGTAAGACTAGGCGCTGACTAATTTGGCTAATATATCACGTCAACGGTAATTAGCCCATAGCTGCACTCACCGATGTTTCAGACAACAGGTTTGTACCATTACTGTAAATATCTAATGTAATATTTACCATTTTTAACGAGGCTGTTCTTCTAGAGATGGTGACATGGTTCGGTGGTCACATGGATCACATGTGATTTAGAATGGACGAGAATAGTGGACGCTTCCGACTCTAAATATCTCACCTCACTTAATGGTACGAGTAGAACAGCTAGCACAAAACGTTAGCAGCCTGTTCAATGAGCATAAGTCTCTGGTTCGGCAGTGTCCACGCCAACCAAACTCACCATTAGTCCACTGTTGTAAAATTGGTATCTGTTCTGCCTACGATCAGGTTGCTTCCCACACTGCACAAATGCGACTGTCTGTGATGAGAATCTGGAAACATACTAGTACGCCTGAATGGTTATTCAGAGAGAATCGATTCAACCAGCACTTCAACCACATTCATAAATGTAGTTATAAAGCCTCCAGCAGCAGCCAAACCCACAAGTATATCTGAAGACATCAGTGGATGACAGTTTCAAACACTTGTATTTCCGATGATCGACGAACCTATCGAGCCGGCGCTAATAATCTTCCATTTTCCCTGTCGCGTGCAAGAGTCACCCAATGGATTCTGCTCGCTATAGGGACTCGTTGAGCAACATATCTTTTTTCAAGGCTCTTTGTGAAGAACTCTGACCGGGTCGGTGGTCTTCTTGCGGTATTTAACATCTCGAGGAATCCAGTCACTAACGGCTCTTGTCCATCGGTTATCATTCATACGCATTACGTGTCCGGCCCACCTTATCTCCGACTGTTTGACGTACAGAACGGCAACTTTGATTCTTGATTGTTGACGCAGATCGGAACTTCGGATCCCATCCCTTACTTGTGCGGAACGGGATACTCCTAGCATCGTCCTTTCGACTGCGCGTTCGATAACACTGAGTGACCTTTCATCCTGCTTACGTAGCGAGCAGGTTCCTGACGCATACGTTAGAGCAGGAAGTACCGTCGAGTCGAAAAGGTGGGCGCGAAGTTGGGTGTTGTTTGTTCTCTCCACTACATCAACGGTTCCCTTGAAAGCTCCCAAGCCTCTCGGTTCCTTCCGCTCAACTCTGGAGCCAAGTCGTTCATGAAAAGAGTAGCAACATTATTGGATAAAATTAAAACCATTGGAATCAATACAATTATGCGAACAAGATGCACGTTTTTCATTCCTGGAAAGATAAAATTCTGATTTTCTTCAGCATACGAAATAAAGCAAAAGCGGTTTTTCTTACGTTTTCTTCGTATCTTTGCTGTTATTCGCTTTTCAAAAGACAAAGTAAATGAACAAGCGAGGTTTCGTTCAATAGAAAAAGGCGGTGTTTTGCCCAGTGTGTCGATAGTGCCTGCACCTGCAGCCACTGTGTTACACATTTCAAAAACTCAGATTTTTGTATTTTTGATTAGTTAAAATTCCGGTTTAGTTTCCGTAGAAATTATAATCCTGAGCAAATTTTAAACTGAAAGATAATCCACGCATTGTGTTGTCAACTGTGTAAATTCATCAATTGCTTTAGTGATCGAAAATTCGTCCTCATTCGTCAAAGAACCATGACGTGTGTTAAAAGTATATCTGTATAGAGAACATTCTTCACGATTATTAGAATGTTCTCTATGTAAAAAATTTTAAATACTTTTCAAACGTTTCAAACCTTTTCCACGACGATCTGATAATCTTTTCAAACATTTCAAATGCTTCTCCCATGACCTTCTCTCCATGACGATCTGATAGCCGTATGTCTAACATTTCGTTGGCGCCTATCTCATAAAGATATCTGCAGTTACGGTCTTAGGGTTTGAATATTGCCCTATCAGATTGCAATGCTTAAGAAATGTTTCCAGCACCCGTCTTTCCGTATACTGTAGCCCGACCCCGCCTACTGTAGTCTGACTCCGCCTAGCGCAAAAGATATATAAGCGGCTCCACGGCTAGCTAGCTCATTTCATAGCAATGCTACCTAAGTCACCGTCTCCTTTTCTCACATCCATCTCATATAGTACAAGTCATATGACAAACTCTTCACTCGTAAGCAATCTGAACATCAATGATCAGCCTGCGCCTATTCATTACCTGTGTCATTGTTGCATTAATTGTACTGTTGTATTGTTATGCTATAATTGTTGTATAACTATGATAAACAGTTCAATTGCTCAAGTTTGAGGTGTCCGGCATTGTGGCTACTACTTACAGTAAGTCCCACGTGGCGTACACAAAGGCTAGCAGCTAATTCTGACCGAATCGTCTTAACTACGTGATATTCCTATACCAGCGAGCCGTCCCAACAATTTAAGAGGTAACTTAAATATTACTCCAAAAGCGGATAGCACAGTGGTAGTGATGTCCGTCATCACGAACATGGTGCTAGTTCGATCCCATTCCGTGCCAACCAATCCTCTCACCTCTCCGGGGTCTAGAAATTGGTAGCGAACTTCTCTGGGAAGAAAGGTCACTCTCTGCAATCTATTTGGGAACCCTCCAACTAGGCGTTCTCAAGATTCTAAGAAGAACTGCTCGACCAGCATTCCACAACATTCAAGATGAAATGAAAATCCTCAAGCAGCAACGAAGCCACGCGTAAACACTTGAAAGGCCTTCGTAGATGATATATGCGAGGAAACGAAATGGATGTGAGAAGTGCTGAGATCCGCACAGTGAACTTGAAGATGGATCGAATAAAAATAAAATAATACAAAAGAACTCAAGTATTTGAATGGAGTATAATAGCTGGTGAAGTTCAAGCAAGATAATTTCAATCTTAACTCTTTTATTTACTGCCTTTTTCTTCTTAATGGCAGGGTATGTTGTGAAATATAACTCGTATAAAGTGCTGAGATATTTGCAAAACTCCGGACCACAGGTGTATGCAGTGAGGAACGAATACGCGCTGTTGTCCTTACCGGGGAGCAGCGCACTTCACCACTACACCATCCGGGTCCTTCGCTTTGCATGTATCTCAGCTAGTTCTATCGATCTTTTTGCCATCAGCAATCACCCGTCAACGGGATTAATCTGGGGAGCCAATATCGGCATTGAACCCAGTTAAGCTGAGACCTAGTTATAATCACAATCTTAACTCTTTTACTTACTGCCTTTTTCTTCTTAATGGCAGGGTATGTTGTGAAATAATTTCATGAGAGATGAGATAATTGACAAGATAATTTCATTGACCAGTTGTTATATGGATGGAGATCAATTAAGGATTTTCCCGATATTAAGTTTCAAGCCAGTAATATGCCAAATTAGAGCTAACGAATGTTGCAAATGTTAACTTGAGTGCTCATAAATAATGGTGTTATATTTTTCTACGGAAAACTCCGGTGACCAAGTGCTTAAACTATTTATGGTTACAAATTCAGCCCATAGAGATTTAGTAAAGGTCTTTCCAATTATTTGACTTGGTCTGCTTGAGATTACCCGAAATATGGAACGATTTTTTCGTTTTGAGAGTTCTTGGATACTGTTTGTCTCGCATTGTTTCTGAACATTGAAATTAAGGGATACATGCCGATAACATGACCGCATCGCTTTTTTCGGTTGTAAAGTTCTATTTCCAACAGATTGAATTAGTGTACATGTACGAACATACATATAAATACGCATCTAAAGGAGAATGGATAAAGCTTTCGGCGTTGATCAATCCATGAGGGATGCGCCTTGCATTCGTCTTCATTTAGCATTGTTGGAAGTAATTGAGTGCATATCTGGCTTTTACAATAACTCGCGGCCTTTGCAATGACTACCGATGTGTTGAACCAGTGCTGCTATCCTCCAAGATAAGTCTGGTACTAATCTTCAGATCCCGGAAGGATGGAAGGCTTGGTGAGCCATGGGTGCAGGGATCGATTCCACGTGTGTGTTGTAGGCCGCCTCCGACCACTGCGCCACATGCGCCATAAGTGTGCATATATGCACTTATATAATTAGATTGTTCGGAAACTGATGCACGACTTTCCTTTCGTATTTTGTGATAACATATCTCAGGTCAGAACAGACTTTGTTTATTGAAGTAAGGAATTTTAGAGTGCACAGAGTTTTGTCACAAGGAGCACGTTATTTCGGATGTAACGAACTTTAGAATCTTGGAGGTGATAAAGCTGCTGAAAGCAGTTTTAATTTCGAATTGGTTTCTGAATAATTTCCTATGCAGGTAGTTGTCTAAACAGATGTAGAAATAGAAACCGGTAAGCAAGATGTCTAGCGACTATGGTCGGCATTGTAGAGTTTCCTCGTCATCATGTTTCAAAATTTTAATAAGAGGAAATATGACTGCAAGCAGGCAGTGCGACTTGTCAAGCGCTCTCGACTTCTAAATCTTTTTTAGATGGCCCAAACTAAACAGTTGTGGTTCTTATAGCTAATTCTGCTGTCAATGCCCGAATAGTTGTACTTAAATTTGCTTCCATCACAACCTCCGACTCCTCGTCTTCGTTGTTCGTGACCTCCAATATCTTCAACATTTGCTTGGCTTCATGTCTCATTAACACTTCTAACCGTTTACGTTACGTGTGACCTCACATGAATGTGCAGAAGTAAATCTGTCCAGTGTGCCGTTTCGACATCACAATTTCCGACCTATGAAGTCTTCCAAACGACAATTCATATCGTACTTTAATCACACGAGGCGGAAGTTCATAAAATAAGCTTTGCGTGGAAATAAACAGTACAGCATTCGGAAGCAATTTTTTGCTAAAACATATGGAAGAAAAATAAAATACCAAATCGTGGATTAATTTCCAAACAACCCAGTAATCCCTCGAGGGTCACTTCTAGCACTTTTTAATACGTGTCCTGTTCGATGAATAAATAAACGGCTAGCAAAACATATTCAATTAAAAGCACAAAGGCACTTAGACTCCCTTATATCCAATAATCGCTCAGTCGTTGTCAAGCAAGAGATAGGTTTGCCGTCGGAAGTGCCTAAGCCAGCAATTCGTACTTTGTATTGTGTAGGATCTTTTTTCATGAAATTGATTGGATCAAGTTGGTTTCTGTCATTGTCATAAAACTCCATTCGCTCTTGCAATTAACGTGGTTCCAAGGCAACATAGATTTTTTAACATAACATCGAGTTTTTTAAGTAGTTTCGTAGCTGCCAATGTATATCAATAAAATTACTGTCGGTCTTCTTCATTTCGTTATTGCAGAAAAGTTCCGATGTTTTGACATTTTTGTGACAACGTGAGTTTGGTGCTGTAAGCCATGGTCTCAGATTTTTGCATCATTGTGGATTTGGTCTATTCCTCTCTTCTTTTGAGGACCAGCCAGTAAAAAAAATTATTCATTACCACTGCTCCCCTTTTCATTTTTGGGAACTCGATGAAACCCAGTAAAAGCCTAAAAACCCTCTCTTTTTATTGATTTAAGCAAGATGTTATTATAGATACAGCATAATAGATAGAGAGGCATGTGTAGCGCAGTAGTCGGAGGTGTCCTGCAACGCACACGCGGAATCGATCCCTGCGCCCATGGCTCACCAAGCCTCCCACTCTTCTGAAGTCGGTAAATCGTACCAAACTTCCCTGGGAGAATAGCAGCACTGGCTCGATACATCGGCGTGCCACCAGGAATCATTGTAAAGGCCAGATATGCGTTCAATCACCTCCAAGCGATGCTTAATGAAACCGAATGCATTGCGCATCCTTCAGGGATCGATAAACGCCGAGGGCCTTATCGTTTTTCATTACTGTGAAGTAGATAGAGGGCGTACAAGTAGTTAGAGGAATCATGAAATACACATGGCATCAATTCACTGCCCCAAGTCCACCAAACCCTCCATCCCTCCAAAGTTGGTAAATTGGTTCTAGACTTGTCTCGGGGAATATTAACGTTGAGTTGTTTCATGGGTAGGTCGCTTAATTAACTGTACAGGCCAGGTATGCATTCAGTCACCGCTAACGATGCTTAATGAAGTCGAATGCATGGCGTCTCCCCTCAGGGATTGGTCAACGTTGAAAGCTTTATTTACAGTAGATAGCGAGTGTACACATTTCGTTGGAGTTCGATTACTGTCTATTAATATATTATATACATAAATTCACGTCATCTACACACGAACACCGTTTATTTTTCTCTTATTAAAAAGGAATGATGGCCGTAGTCAGTACCTTTTGGCCTACTCTGGTTAATGGTGTATTGAAGCGATATTTGCTCAGCTTATACCAACGACTCTATTACGATCCATCGAACCAAAGCACTTAAATTCTGGAGTCTCAGCACTCCACAAAACTTGGTCACCTAGTGGTAAATCATCTATCACGTGTTAAAGTTCTCACCCGCGCCTACAATTATTGGCATGTGAATCGAAGGGCGTGCAGTAAAATTTTCGTTTGCTCCTAAGGCACACTGAGACTGCCAGTACACTTTAACCCTCACTTTGCTTGAATTATAGTTTTCGCACGAGTGGTTTTACTTTTCAGTGTGCTCGGCGAGATAGCATCCATACGTATTATAGTTCTACACTTGTAGATAGTTTGTATACTCACAAAAAGCTTGGCAATCTCACTGACATCATTTATGAAACTTAACGATCTAGCATTTTCTCTTTGCAAAATTTATTATTATAAGCACTTAACGTTTACATTGAAAAGCCCAGAGCGAATAAGAGGAAGTCATGGTGAGTTGTCAAACACCTATTGACAGGGGGACGTAGCGGCACCGCTGAATAGGTCGAAATGACCGAGATCCGTATTGCAGTTTCACATCTGTTGTTCTCATACGTTCTCATACTGAATATTACACGGAATTAGTATAACGAATTAATCTCGTATAAGGCTACATACAAACATAATATAATAAATTAATACGTAAATTCTCCTAAGTAAAAATCTCGGATCCTTACAACGGCTTACCGCCCCATCGTGGCTGGGAGGTGTTTCTGGGTGTCAGACTGCGATGCACAGCGGGGGATTCGTCCCCTGGCAGGGTTTCCCAAGCAGAAAAGGAGTTCGGCGTTTCCGTCAAGAAGCCTAGCTAAGAGTAAATTAATAGCAGGATCGACCACCGTCCTGGTACTAAAGTCGCGTAGTAGCAAATCTTCCTCTGATCCACAAGGGCTGCGACTACTTGTCGTGGTCACGACCTGGGGCAGACTTTGGCCAGGCTGTCCTCGGGATTCTAGGAAACCACAATGGCTTAAGCAGCAAATCTCCGAAAAATGGTGACTATGCTGGGGCCCGCACAGCTAGTGAGGACGGGCAGTTCAAGTATCAAACATCAAGTAAAAATCTCGGATGAGAGCTCTCGGATTTGATCAATCGCTGAGAGATGCGCAATGCATTCGACTTCAACACGAAGGTAAGTCCGTATCGTAAGAAGGGGTTAAATACATATTTGGCCTATACAGTGACTAGCAGTATTCCACCGATCTATTAGGGCAGTGCGTTCAGCTTTCCAGACAAGTATAGTACCAATTTGCCGATCCTGGAGAGGTGAAGGGATTGTTGATCATAGAGTACGTGGACAAATCAAAGACAACGGCTATAGTCCAGAGGCTCTCTAACGACTAGGTTACACAAGCATCCAAATCATCTAAATAAAGAAATATAATGTTACGTCAAGCAAGCAGGTAAGTCCGTTGCAACTCTCAACATGAAGAGAAGCGTGTTAATGATAAGGAGGCAAAAATTTTCTCCTTATCAGATTTTCTATTGGAAATAAAGAAACTGCACTTCTTTAACTAATCGCGAAATCCTTCTTAAAAGTCAGTTAGTCGCAGTTTTTTTTAAACAAACATCCATTGTTTTCCCGTTTTATTTGATTCTTATAGCTGAGTCCTCGACCAAAGGGCATAGAAATTTTGTTGGGAGAGCATGGAGTAACCTCGTCGAGAAAGAATGCATCTCAATATGTGATGATAGGACCATATCCACTGGGAAATTCTAAGCTGCTCGCAAGCTTTGTTAAGTCTATCGTTTCTTTTTGGGTGGGTGAAAGCCCTTTTTCGACTTTTTTCTACTTGAATCAAGTTTTCGAAAGTATCGTGTGATAAAAATAGTTTTCTAAACTTATAATAACTTAAAAGTTGTTTCAGATTTTCATTCCGAAAAAAAAGGTGATTGCTGTCTCACGCAAGGTCTTGTTCATGTCGGCGAGCAAGGTTAGAATCAAACCTGTCCCACTTTCTCTAATTCTTTTTTAAATTCATTGCAAGGGGCAAATTTTATTCTATTTGAAAACTATAAGGCTTACAACAGAATACTCCTGGTAAAGTATGTCTAGAATGCGCTCAATGTCTAAATAGAAGAAACTAAAAAGCAATGGCAATGGAAATTTGCTCAATTAGATTATCTCCGATCGGTTTATTTACCATGAAAATCCTAATAGGGCCGTCTTCAGTCAAGGTTTCCCGGATTAACACCGGCCGATGATTGAAAACGTCCTTTCATAGCTAACTCGAAATCACGGGGAAAATCACAACCGAGCACAACGAAGAGTCCGACACCGTTCATTAAGTGATGTTGGCATGAGATCGAAACGAACGGAAAAGTGCTGGAACTAACCGAACATATGAAAATATATACTAGGAGTGTTTAGAGCATGATCCCAAAGAATAGGTCATAAACTTTGAGATGGCAACTGTAAACACATAATACCTAGTCTAGATATGAAGTCATTATGGCAATAAAACTATAAAAGAACGAGCTCGATGGTGGTAAACCCTTCGAGGATGCACTACGCATCCGGTTTGATTAGTCCTCGTATTTTTTTGCATGGCTCGTCATCACACCCACGGTGCCGATCCCAGCACTTCTTGCATTCGACTCGTTTTCCTCGCAATTCATCATTCACAGTGGTGCTCGAACATTTCGCGTGTTGTTTCGGCTACTGCTTGAGGTTTGCATATCCTTTTTACCAATGTTGTAAAATGATAGTCAAGCCGATGCACCTCGGTGTTTTGTAGGCAGCCAAGCTAAAGGGGTCCCAGTTGGATTGGGAGAGTGTGGGGAATTGAGATCGAACCTCTACTTTGATTCTTGATGGATTGCATCACTAGCTGTTGCATTATATGCACCCTACCCTGGCCTTCGCAGAGATGACTAAAAGTATGCATGACTTCTAAAATGACATTCAGCGCTTTAAATATTTATCATGTCGAGCCTTCCGGCCTCCCAAACAAGTTTAGTACCAATCTATCGACCTCAGAATGATCCAACGATCGGTTTGCCTAGGATCCGACGGCAAACCAACGATCTCGTGTGTACTTCAAGACACCTTTAAGCACTGACCGGTATGAGATACATATACAATAATAATAACAGCTACAATCACAACGCATAACTTTTTTATCTCCTGCCCATTGTTTTCTTCACGGCAGGACATTAAGTGAAATGTAACGGCTATGATGCTAAGATATTTGAAAAGCTTAGGACTGCAGGTGTCCACTTCACAATAATAACAGTAGCAGTAATAATGGTAGAGAGAAAATAAAGTTTTTGTGAGCTGTCGTCACATCCGTGTTTAAGTGAGGCGATCGAAAGTTACTCAGACCTCTGCTCAATCCGTTATATTCGTGCAGTACTTTCGTCTAATTACTAATCAATTACTTTTTCTTCTTCGTTGGGATGTCTCCGGCATCAAATTAACACATGAGCTGGACAAAACATTTTATAGAGTAATTAAAATGTTGCGCGCATCGAAATGTCATGTTTTCATTAGTTTTAGGCTCACATCCGCCCTTTCGTAATTCTCTCGCTGCTCACCGAACTCGTCAGAGGTTTTGCATCGCTGTCTATAATTGTGATGTTATAAGGACATTTCATTCAATGCGACTCATACTCGCTGCAAAACATGTTTCAAATACTTCGAATGCTTTGCATTGACTAACAACAGAATTTGCTTGTGCTCTACCAAAACCCTGTTCAAATTCTTGTGTTAGCTTATTGAAAACAACTGGTGAGAGGCATTATTATGTAAGAGTTTTTGCCTCACAATAATTCTACATTTAACCATCGTAATCAAAAGGCAAGATGAAAGAAAGATGCATAGTTAAGATCTTAAATTACACTGTTCAAGCGTCGGGCATCACCCCACCGACTGTCATGAGGAGGAAGTCGACGAAATTTAATGAAGGTCAGTCAAGTCATAGATAGTATCATATCAATAATGCTAATGCTTAAGAAAAAATTTCAATTCTAGAACAAAAGCGTCTGGTTTTAAGATCGAATGAACGAGTCGAGTTGGACTTAGTAATATCACTGGAGAAAATGGCTACTAATGACATATTATTCCATATTTATTCTTTTCACACTATCCGTCATCACATTTTTCCTCTCTTTCAAGCTTCTAAACTTCTGACTTTCCAGAAAATCCTAGCATCTCTTTCATTCGGTTCTATCTCTTTGGTCTTCTTTATGAAAGTTGTTTAATTCTAAGCAAATGGTTTTTCTCTCAAATTTCATATACCCCTGATAAAGCTTCCTGTAGGCTGTGATCGAACCAGAAACTATGTAGTTGATCGGACACTATAAGACGCAAACCTGTCAATAATTAGGATAAAATTAAAGGACTATTAGAATGCTAAAGCTTTCTTAAGCGTTGATGATAATGTGAAGCACATTTGGCCTAGATGAGCGTGCCCTCGCTGCTCAGATATGACTCCCACTTTTGAAATGCGCATCATTTTCTTGGGAGTTTTCCGGTTAGCTTCCACTTAGTTGATTCTGTATAATTCTGTTATTGTTATAAAATAGCCAGTTTTTACTATGGAGAACTAGTCAATCTTTTGCAGCAAGTTTTATGAAGCTCTCAAGTGAAACATAACTATTTATGCATGCCTGCTGTAGCTGAAACAAAGTTGAATTTCAACTTTGTTTTAGCTAAAGTGAAGCAGATTTTAGCTTTTAATTCTCCATTCTATGTTTTTCAAACTTTTTGCTTTTGGTATCAACGTGGAGCCCCATTTTTATCAAGGCTTGGGAAAGAATCGTTTGAAAGATCACTTACTTGAATACGTGGACGGTTCCGGTTCACGAGTTGTGCGTACCCTAGCACATTTGTCATTCGTTTCTTTATCTGGCAATCGGCTTCCATAGCGGTAATTTTATTCGAGCATGGTGGCGCGTGAGAGTCTCACACCGTGATCTATAAAACAACTGCGGTTGCAAGTGCATCCGATTAACTTTGGTTATGAACGCGTCCGCCCAACGTGTAGGTAGCCGTCCTAAAGGACGTTTGCATTCCCGTGAAGTCCAGTCTACAGTTCTTCTCGTCCATCTGTCATTTCTTCTTCTCATTATGTGACCGGCACATCTATGTTTCGCTATCGACGTACATTCTTCCTAATCTCGAAGATATGACACATTTCGTAGATCAGAGCTTCGCCTTCCGGCTAGATATTGAGAGTGCCAGTTGTTCCCAGGATCTACTTTCTCTCAACCTCGGCATTGGAATATGAATGTGTCGTTTTCTTGTTCAGCAATCGCGAGGTTTTTAAACAGCATACATTCACTTCCATAGAGAAACACAATACAATACAACGCTAGCTGGCGTTTCGGCAGTCGCCTTCTTCAGAGCCGCTTTTTCGTGACTTCCAATGAGGAAGTTTAGAACAGCTGTCGCATGTGGTTGACGACTCCTCATTGGAAGTCACGAAAAAGCGGCTCTGAAGAAGGCGATACTGCCGAAGCGTCAGCTAGCGTTGTATTGTATTTTGTTTTTCTATGGAAGTGCCGGTTGTATTTGACATTGGTCAAGCTCTCTCTGCGCAGTTTGCAATATTTTCGAAGTGACTAAAGTAACACCCCACGTCTTTGCACCATAACAGAGCGCTGGGCCGATCGTTGAATCGAAAAAGTGACGTGGATTTTCAGGTCGTTGAATGGAAAGCTGCATTTTCGTAGTGCAGTTCTGCTAACAGTCATACAGAGTTCTTGTGTGGGACTCTGGTCCACTCCATAGTCGACGAGTGTTAATAGGATTGCTTTCGTTTCGACGTTGTCAGACCCTTTTTCATAGTCGAAAAATGTGACCACTAGGAGTAGGTGGTAATTTCGACGAACTTCAATGAGCCTAGACACAGTTTGAATGTGGTCCATGCAATGAAATCACTGTTGAAAACCCGCCTGCTTAACGGGTTACGCCTCATGCAATGCCTTTGATATGCACGACAGGTCAGTCTTCATAAAGTGCTTGTAAAGTTTTCTTTCGTTTCTAGCTTTTCTAAAAAAAAGTAAAAATTAAGGCGATCCATTCACAACAACTACCAACAGCTCTTCCTATACTATTGATGATTCCCATTTTATTAAAAGTGAACGGCTTTATGCAACATCGAAAGCGACGCCGCCAGTTCACGATAACCAGCTGACTTCCTGGTAAGGATTCCAGCATAGCTTCTTTGAAATATACTTTTATGCATTGTATTAATGTTTAACAACCTATTTAATTCCCAAGACCGACTTACTGTAAACCTCGGCATTGGTCAATAATTTGCTGTTTTTTTTAACAAGGACACACGAGGTTGTTATTAGGTGGCTCAGAAATAAACGAGCCTTTTTAACTATATTATTTAAAGTGTCATAATTTAGCATTAAACAAGACTTTATAAAAATAAAAGCTATTTCAATCTACAAATTTTTGCCAAAAAGAAACAAGTTTGCTTATTCCAGTTGTTTGAAACCCTGCAGTTCTGGAAACGATGAATTCGTTTTTGCTTCGGCGTGGTTCGTGAAGCATTTCTCGCACAGGTGGTTGACGACGTGCTTGAAGAAGTGATAGTCGGTAGGCGAGAGATCTGGAGAATATGGCATATGAGGCAAAGTTTCGTAGCCCAACTCGTTCAACTTCCGCAGCGCTAGTTCGGCAACGTGGCGCCAGGCATCGTTGTGCTTTTCCATTGACTAATGATGGTCGTTGTTGTTGGAGTTTACGGTATATTTCGTCGATTTGTTGGCAACACTTCGCTGCCGTAATCGTTTCGTCCGAATTCAAAAAGCTGTGATGAGTCAGCCCGTCTGCGGACCACCGGCTGCGGAAACAGTCATTATAAAGCACTTGTTTGCGTGCCTGCCTCTACTAGCCTTCCGCAGCTTTCCTTATCTTCGAGGCCGAAATCACCAGATTGGAATTTCCAGAACCATGTTCGCACTGTTGGTTTAGCAACACTACCTTCATCAGAACTACGAGCAAGTTTGAACTAGTAAGAAAAAATTTGACGAAAATTCGTTTTAACGGTTACATGACAAAACGGTACCGTGAACGAAAAAACAAGAACATCCTCGTTCATTTCCTCTCTTCCACCCTTCATAGACAAAAAGGGAGCTTAAAAGAAACATGTTTCGAGCAGCCAGCCTTGGGTGCCCGGAGAGGGAACTAAACGAGTAATCGCGCAGCTTAGCTTGGCCAGTAGCCATCTCCAATGGCTATGAAATAGTAATCCTACGAGATAAGTTTAGAAGGACAGCGTTGCCCCAAAACGAAATACTCGGCCAAAAGCAAATCACGTCTATGTTACCCTTCATTAGCGATTCAATAAGTTTAGCTATAGAACGATGCTCCTTCCAACGGTTTACCGCCTCATTGTGGCCGGGATGTGCTCATGGGTGTCGGACTGCGATGTACAGCGGAGATTCATACCGTGGCAGGGTCTCCAAAACCGTGGAGGATTCCCGCGTTTCCATCAGGAAGCCTAGCCAAGAGTAAACCAATACCAGGACCTACCACCGTCCTGGTATCAAAGTCGCATGGTGGTGAATTTTCCTCCGATCTACAAAGTCTGCGACTGCCCGTGGTCGTGTAGACCTGGAGCAGATTTTGGCCAAGCTGACCACGCGATTTCAGGAAACCGCAATGGCTTAACCAGCAAATCTCCGAAATACGGACATTATGCTGGAGCCCAAACAAGCACTGAGCACGGGCCATTCAAGAATCAAGCAAGTATCGAACTATGCTTAAGAAGGAAAGGCCTTGAGGAATCCGTAGCGTTAGTTGTGTTCGTCACCGCCTTTATGAACGTCTACGCAGAGCACAAAGCTGCGTCATTTGCCCTTACCGCAGGAACGGTGGCTTTATGAGTTCAGGAACGATATGCCTGGTATCTTGTAATACTTGCAAAGTTGAATATATTGGCGAAAGCAGACCTTTAGGTATACGTATAAAAAAACACCTAGATGGCAAACGAAAAGCCAGACTCCAGACCAAATACCCCACTAGGGACACGTAGGATACAATAGCATAGCACGAAATGCCAAAACATTAGCGAGCAAACTTCTAGAAGCTTTTTGGATAAATACCAGGAACTCTGAAAGGAATAGTGGCGAGAAACGCCCGCAGATCACTCTTGATCTCGCCCCGTACCTTCGCGTCGACTTTTGATGTGTGGTGGTGCAGTTATCGACCATATGCGACTCTGGTCAGATGCTCTTCCTCAATGGAAAACACGTAATGAACGATGGGTTTTTCCGAGAAGCTGTTGATCGCGCGATTGCAATTTAGATTTTCATCTTTCTGTATGTGTTATTATAGTGTTTGACGTCGTAAATTGCCTTTCAATATAGCTTTCCGTACTCTGAAGAAGGCGATTCTGCCGCGTGTTCGCTCAACAAAAATATCGAGAACTATTTGATCAGTGCCGAGGCTAATAGAGAGTCAGTCGTAGGAACAACTACAAGCCGTGCCAGCTGTTGTTAATGTGATGCATCACCTAAGGAAGGTGCAAGATTTCGAGTCAATTCTTTCTATTTGGATTTTAATGGATTCGTACACCTAATTTCAACAACAAATAAGAGCATAAATTTACTCTACGAAAAACAATCTATTGGTGGAACCCAGTACTGCAATAACAGCAAACTAATCATAACGTTGTTTTGAAATCTCCATTAACAATACTGTTTAGTAAAACCCAGAAAGACCGGAAGAAAGAATGGTGAAAAGCCTACAATGAATGCCACAAAAGGGTTTCACACCAACAAAAAATGCAGACTTTCGAAATCTTTCCGACTGCATTTCAAATAACAGTGACAGTCGCAAAGGAAAAAGCCGTTCCCAAGCGTGGTGTTAGAAGACGAAGAACTCTGTTCAGGACAGACTGCCATTGCTGTGTGGTCCAGGTAGACAAGACTGTGTTTCTAATCTAAAAACATCCATCATTTCAAGCTATAGGCTGTTTTAAATCAACATATTAAAATTTCTTTATAACCGTGATCGTTCCAGTGATGTTGGTCCGGCACTGCTATTGCTTGCATTCCTCCCACAAGTTGGCAATTTTGAACCATGTTGTCGGCCATGAGAGGACATATGGCGCTTACTATATCTCCGGTGACGAAGCAACTCTCTCTCATATTCCCTGCCGCTGCTAAAGTTCCATTTTTCAAAATTGCAAAATATTAAAAATATCAAATTCAAATATCAAATTTCAAATGTTCTAATTCTAATTTCGAATCCCAAATATTCGTCGAGGAAACAGTTCAAGCGAATACCCACGACAGATTCACTTACTGACTACTTCCTATTTGTACTCTTTATTAGTTTTAAGAAACAAACGTAAATAAACTCGTAGCATTGTGTTTTACAAATGGTTGAAAGCCACGACAAACCAATATAATGGCAATACAACAATGATTAACAAACTCACGCTGTAGTGCCATCATCGGCATTGCATTAACCGAAACCGCCGCGCATCGAAGTGGTTGGTAGTTGATCTGCACCTGTATTTGGTCTAAAATCGCTGCTGTCACGAAGTCTGGTAGAAGAGCTCGGCGTCCGTTTTCCTCCAGAACCTCCCTAACCTGAAGAGAAATCACACTGTGGAGGCGATCTCGTATAGAATAGGGCATGGATTGCTTGAAATTTTCATTGATTGTGAATCCGAGGTTTCATTAGCCTACAGAGGTGTGTCTCTCACCGAATCATCGACAAGGTTTTGTATCAAAGCTCTGGCTGCCTCCTCGCTCGCGGACATAAATGGAACTTGTGCTCTTACTTCTACTGCGGTACTGTATGCCAGTCGTGTTGGTAAATTGAACATGGTTACAGTAAACCTTCGGGTTGTCGCTGCAAGTAAATTTATCTGTCTCTAGGTCGAATTCTAATCAAGGTTCAAACGCTGTATTTAAAATTGCAGCTTTTCTTACTACTATAACAATCTTATATTCATTACATTGCACTAGTGGCATCACTCCGCAACCCAACACTGTCGAGACTGTGAGTAGGAGCGGAATGAGAAGCGTCGGAAGTCGAACCACGTTGGTAACACTATTCATTATTTCTCCTAAAAACTTAACCAATTACTGTAGACTCGACTGAAAGCAAAGTTTACATTTTTTGCATTATATCGCTCAGAAGGCAACAAGTATTTGGAAATCAGCACTTGTAAAACAATGACGCCAGCGTAACAGACATTTTTGCAGTTCTTTTCCTCTCTAAGAGCATATGGTGTCTCCAAAGTGTTTAAGCCTAAGTGAAACTCCTCGGAGCGACATTGGCGTTTGTGGCAGATTCAGACAATGAAAATCCCATGGGAATCGGTTATTGTAATGAAATTTATGTCGAATTTTGAATGGGATCGAGAAACGAGAAAGCAACTACTGTAAAAAAAAAATGCCATGGATGGGAGAATAGCTCAGGTGCCACGGCTTAAATTGGATTGGCGCTATTTCATCTGTATTGCCTCGACATAAAATCGGGGGTCTCCCACAATTAAATTGACATTCAACGAAACGCCGACGCTAGAAGTCCACTTTTCAAAAAAGGTTTGTCAAACGACTTTTCGTGACAAGACCTAAGTACCGCGATGAAATATCCTTTCTTGATGCAGAGTTGGACTTCGAGGAATCGGAAAAAAAGGAAAAAAAAGGAAAAGGAATCGCGTTAGAGCCAGTCACTTAGAAAACGACCAAATAGGACAAAGAGGTTTCTGAGGCACCAGTGCGTTTGACTTTCTTACCATAGCCAGTAAGACAAAGCGAAAATGGACGTTGTGAAGAAGGCGAATGAGGTGGCGCTGGGCTGCGGCTTTTTTTGTCATGTTTCACAAGGGGTGCTAATGTGCCCCTCTCACATTGTAATAAATGATGTTAAATGAAGATGATGTCAAATATGTAATAACAATAACACACTATATTCACTACTATATGACATTTAATATTAATTGTAGTGGGCAATGAATAAAAACAGTTAATATTCAATAATAATATTATTGTATTATTTTTTGAAATACAAACACAATGATACTGAGTTATTTGTAAACGAACGCGCTATTGTCCTTTACGGGAGTAGCGCGTCCACCGCCACACCATGCGGGTCCTTCGTTTCGCCTGTCTCTCAGCTATTTCTATCGATCATTTTGCCACAGCAATCACCCTTCAGCGGGATTGATCTGGGGAGCCCAAATCGGCAAAGAACCCAGTTAAGCTAGGCCACAGTCATAATCACAATTTTAACTTATTATTTACTTCATACTCTCTTTAATGGCAGGGTATATTGCAAAATATAACACCAATGATGCTGAAATATTTGCAAGACTCCGGACCGCAGGTGTATGCGGTGGAGAACGAACACGCTACTGTGCTTTCCGGGGAGCAACGCGTCCACCCCCACACCATTGTCAGGAGTTTTGCAAATATCTCGGCATCACTGAAGTTATATTTTGCAATATACCTTGTTATTAAAAAGAGTAGGCAGTAAATAATAAGCTGTGATTACATTATTGTTATTTTTAATATTATGCCTTTATATGCATTTGCAGTTGTTTTATACTATTGTTATATTTCTTCTTGTTATTTTTCACCATGTTGTTTTCTTCATTTTTATGTTAGTATTATTTCGTCGTTTTCATTATTTTTACTATTATTTTCGCTGTTATTTATCACTGATGTTTATTACTGTTTGCTTCATGTCGTTTATTTGTTTCGTTGTAGTTTTATTACTACTTTTTAATGTTGTTATTTTATACTATTATCTAATATTTTTGTTTTTTTTATTACTCTTATTTTTATTTCTTAAATTTAATCATTATTATTTTTCTTGGTATATTATTATAAAATGCGTATTTTAATGTGAGGCAGGCACATTACGGTCCCACGTGAACTCTGTGTGGTTGCTCATCACGTGAAATACTCAGTGAAAGAATCTGAGGAATCGGTGAGTGTGCGAAGAAGCTAACTTGTTTTCAGTGCGACTAAAATCTGGTTTGCCTTATTCTTGAGCTTGAGTTACCGAGGTGTTTTGGTGGGTAGATTGCAGTCAAGTTGAGCTTTCCACGCTCTGAAAATGGCAAAACTCGGGCAAACGTCAGCTTTTGTGAATAAAAGGTATAGCAACAGTCTCACAAGAAAATATCAAGAAAATGGCGAATCTATTTAATATTGTTGAGTTATTTTCAAAATTCGAAACATAGGTCGGATTCATTGCCGCGATTACCTTTTTCGGGCGCTCACATGATATGTTAGCTCCCCTCTGTCTGAGACCCTTGGTTTTGCTTTCGCTCAGCCCGTTTTCTACCTAATGATGCCATCAGCAGACATCCGTCATCGGGAATGAATTAAGGAGCACAAATCGACAATTAACCCAGTTGAGTTGAGGCCATGTTCGAAATCACAATGCTTAACTTTTTATATTATATATTTTTTCACGTCAGCGCATAATGCCTAACCCGCGAATCTGGCGTGTGGTCCTAGTTTTCTAAATATCTCAGAAACATTATGGTTATATTCCACACAACACCCCGTCATTAAAAATTAGTAGGCAGCAAATAGTAATTGATGACATTGCAATTTATACTACAACTTTGGCTTAACTGGGTTCATGCTGATTTGTGCTCCCCAGACCAATCTCGTTGACCGTTGCTTGCTGATAGCGCTTATAAGTCAACAACACGGCTGAGAGAAATGCGAAACAAAGGACTTGTATGCTGTGGTGGTGAACGTGTTAGCCCTCGGAAAGGGTTACAGCGTGTACGGTCCTCAACGTAGACAGCAGCGGTGTGGAGTTCTGGAAATATTACATTGTTTGCTGCTAATCTTCTCCTAAGGGCGCGCGTGGCGCAATAGTCGGAGGCGCTCTGCAGCACACACGTGGAATCCATACCGGCGCCAATGGTCCACCGGGCCTTCCATCCTTTCGGAGTTCGCAAATTGGTACCAGACCTATCTGGGAGGATAGCATCACTGGCTCGATATATCGCTAGGCCACTGCTAATCATTGTAAAGGCCAGATGTGCATTTAATCACCTCCAACGATGCTTGTTTAAGTCGAATGCATGGCGCACTCCTCAAGGTTTGATCAACGCCGAGAACTTTATCCTTTGTTATCCTTTTAATGTTTTCCTAAAACACGTTGACATTCTTTCGACGTCGAAAAAATTTCTTAGCGTGTTATAAAACTATGAATAGCGAGAAATTCCTTTTCCAACACAGAATACATTCGCATTTGGTGTCCTCTAGATAAATGGAATTAAATAGAGGTTTAGTGACATAATCGGTGGACGTTCACCAAAAGATCTATTCACTTAGGCAACGTATATACCTATGGGTGCCTAATATAACTGGTTAAGTCTCTGTCGACATCCTTACAATATTTCCTGTGTTTCCCTTTCTTTCACTCGACATTCATGACATATATTTTGCTGAAGCTTCATTGCTTCGATGCAAACTTCTTACTCTATCACTAGTTTTATCAGCGTTAGCGTTCTTTCTCGCGTTTCTATAACGGAATTTTTGCAAAACTAATAGTGGACCATCGACTCGGATCATCGGCTCTGAGGAAGACGAAGACGTCGAAACGTTAGCCGAAAATAAATATATTTATCAACCTCGTGCAAGCTTATCAAGAAAGAATACAAAACTAATAGGCTCTGAGGAAGGCGAAATCCGCCGAAGCGTCAGCTTAATCGTGAACAAAGAATAATAACACCTCGCGTTTGCTCAACAAAAATACGAAGAAAACTAATAGTTTAACGTTTTGTTTTCTGCCTTCTATAATTTTCATGGCAGGTTACTAAGCGAAATACAACCACAACGTTGCTGAGATATTTGCAAAACTCTGTACCGCAGGTGTCTATGGTTGGGAACGAACGCGCTATTATACTTTCCGGGGAGTAACGCGTTCACCATCACACCATGCGGGTCCTTCGTTTCGCCTGTCTCTCAGCTATTTCTATCGATCTTTTTACTTTTTTTACCTTTTTATCGATATCTTCGAACTACAGCCATAGCTTAACTGGGTTCTATGCCGATTTGCGCTCCTCAGATCAACCCCGCTGACGGGTGATTGCTGTGGCAAAAAGATCGATAGAAATAGCTGGAAAACTAATAGTATTGATCCAGGCTTCCATCGTGTCGAACAAAATTCTTTGTCATTCAAAAAAAAAAACGAAATGTCCTTCTGAGTGCGCTTTCAAAGGTTGCGATGAAAATTAGGACTTCGTGCGATCATCTGTGATTGGAGACACAATCAGAAAGGTTGTTTCACTCAGGAATAATATCTGCTTTGAAAAATGTCGGCATGACTTTACTATGAAATGAGTATAATAGTGATTCTCAGAACTGTAGAGTAATCAAAACACTGAGTCATCAAAGTCATCAACTACAGTTATAGAAGTCACCTCTACAAAATTAGCCACTTTTTGGTAAAAACTGCATTTTCGTTTATAATAAAATAATACAAAACTTTTTGACGTCATGCTTAAGAAAACTAGTAAATGTAGCTGGTCATGATACTATGAGCCACAGAATATTTTCCTTTAGAAAATGGCAAACAGAAATTGTTACGCGTAAAAGTAAACGAGCCATTTGTCATATTTAACAGATGTTTCTAATTTTTCCCTGAATCTTATGGGTCTTTTATAGAAGAAAGATTCGGTTTAGCTACGTAGATTCCTTACAGGACCGACGTTGTGAACCGCGAATGGTCTACACCGTTCATGGTGCTCTCGATTTTCGTTGTCATCATGATGGTCGCCTTAATTGCGGCCGGTGTTTTTATCTATGTCTATTTTCAAAGAAGACCACGTGCTGTAAAACATTTTTCTTCTTTTGAACTCTAAAGCGAGTAGATAGTGAAGATTTAGGATCTACTCAATTGCTTGAGGACTCAAAACGGTTCTGTATGAAATCTCTCCATACTTGTACTACTTACCCTATAGAAGAACTGACGAATGTCCGTTCTTTTTGATGAAACATTGCGTAATTCTCAAATGGTTAGTTATAACACTAGCAAACCATTTTTGTCTCATTCGTGCCTCATTTGTTACTCATTCTCCAAAGTAAAAAAAGGGATGATGTAGCGGTTAAAGTTTTGCCTTATTTTTCCCTCTCCACAACCAGTTCCCATTTCATAAAGAGTTTTGCATTCGAAGGACGTACTACCGTATTGATAATGGTATGTGTACACATTTGTCTGTTATGAACTGTTAGATATGGAACAGCCATTTCATCGAAAGGTCTCATTGTGAAAAAGTCATCTACTGCTGAGAGCCATTGAGAAGAAACTTACTTCTCACATCTCTCAGCTATTTCTATCGATCTTTTTGCCACAGCATTGCGCTCCCCAGATCAACCCCGCTGACGGGTGATTGCTGTGGCAAAAAGATCGATAGAAATAGCTGAGAGACGTGCGAAACAAAGGACCCGCATGGTGTGGTGGTGAACGCGTTACTCCCCGGAAAGGATAATAGCGCGTTCGTTTCCCACCATAGACATCTGCGGTCCAGAGTTTTGCAAATATCTCAGCAACGTTGTGGTTGTATTTCGCTTAATAACCTGCCATGAAAATTATAGAAGGCAGAAAACAAAACGTTAAACATTACTTCTCACAATCCAAATTGGATGTCGAATTAAGGAAACGATGTCAAACTTAGCATCCCTAAGATCCTCAGCCAATGCTTTTACAGATGTTATTCTCTGCTTCATAGAGAATGCCCTCTATCTGTAAATTACAATATATCTATCTTATACCAAGTGTTTGGTAACGTGTTTCTGCTTAGCAGCTAAATCAAAAGACGCCGTTCTATGTATGATAAAAGCCGGACAGTTATGAAAAATATTAGGTAGCAAAGAGTCAACCCTATTGTAGTAAAATCTGTCTCCGGGTAGTATTCAACATTCATCCTTATTTTCCGAAAACAGTTATTGCTCTGTCGAGCCATTCTTCCTTGCTCTTCTCTGAACTGTCATAAACTAAACCAATCAAAGTGGCATATATTTATCGTGCTGCATTACTTGCTCATTGAAGTCTATCATTTTTTCTTCGCAGCTGTAAATTTGTTAATTTCGTCATGTTGTTATCGTTGTGTTCCTTACAACTAAAGATTTAATTGCCAAAGTTTAAGGTTTAGTCTCCGGAATCAATACGAAGTGTCTTCTGGCGGGATACTGAAACAGGATATTAGATTGCACCGAAATTGATGTCCATGTTCGTTGTATATGGCTTAGCAATAGCTTTTTCCTTCAAATTGCTGTATTATTTTATATCACTGAAATGCTTATTCATTTTATACGCTTCCGCTCCGTATAGGTGAATTAGAATATGAATGGCACTTTTGACAAACGTTGCAGGTTACAATTTGAGATTTTACAATGACAAATTTACTATCCTAACCTTTTTACTGCCTATTCTTTTTAACGGCAGGGTATGTTGCGAAAATCCCACTAACGGTTGATTGCTGATGGCAAAAAATAGATAGAACTAGCTGGGAGACAGGCAAAACGAAGGACTCGCAAGGTGTGGTGGTGAACGCGTTACTCCCCGGAAAGGACAATAGCGCGTTCGTTCCCCACCGCAGACACCTGTGGTCCGGAGTTTTGCCGATATCTAAGCATTATAGAAGATAAATTTAGTTTTGCAAATTCAAACTAGGAGGTACGCAAAGTAAACAGCTCTAATAATTAATGAGGCATGGTGCCAACATATGTTAAAGAAAGCACAGTGCAACTCTCCTTTGGGAACTTTCATCCTGACGAATTCAGTCATAAAGATGAGTAAGTTCACGAACGTTCCTCTCCTATTGACGACGAGAAACTCAAGTCTAATTTGCACAGGAACTCGGCGTATACATGTCGACTACTTCAAAGTATCATAAAAGATTGGAAAGTCGAAGAAGCCTGACAAATGGATGTCGCGTAAATTAACTGATAATCTTTCGAAACCGACCTTCCCTAAACCTCGGTGTGATTAATCAATATGTATTCTTTCTTGATAAGCATATTGATTAATCACACCGAGGTTTAGGGAAGGTCGGTTTCGAAATATTATCAGTTAATTTACGCGACATCCATTTGTCAGGCTTCTTCGACTTTCCA